>CP141135.1:27692500-27952500 GCA_035236585.1 Warburgia ugandensis
TATTTTGGTGCGAAGAGGAATTTTACAGGGGGAAAAGAGTTTAAAGTAGTTTAGGACTAAACAACTTTAAAAGCCATTGACTTTTGAAGTCATTTATATCTAAATGACTTTAAAACTCCTTTCCTACTTAAAATTCCTCTTAGCGCCAAAATAAATGTATACTTTTGAAGTTGTTTGACTCAAATGAATTCAAAAGTTTATGATTTTAAACTTGTTTATGACTAAACGACTACAAAAATCCTTGTTCATCTATAAAATGCAGAAGTTGTCTCATTTTTTCCTCTATCCCATGTTCATGTTCTTCTTCTCACAAGTGGGTCCTTTTGTCTGTCTTTGTCCTTTTCCCCTTCAAATTAGCTCTTTGATCATGATATTATATTAATAAGATCTAATAATATGTAACATTGGATCTAATAAAAAATACTTTGATTTCCTTGTTCACATTTTTGTTTATATGTGCGTGTAAAGAATGTAGGAATCAATGCCGCGTATCATAAAAAATTAGTTTTATTGTGTATTTATGGAAGATATAGTAAAGTACTAAAATCAAATATATATATATATATATATATTTGAATTGAAAATATTTTAGTTTTTAAAGTCATTTGCTATAAATGACTTTAAAAGTCACCCACTCCTACTTAAGTGATCGTCTTCCCCAACTTGACACACATGAAGAGAGGAAACCCCACAAGAAAAAATAGAGAAGAAGAGGAAGAAGGAGGAAAGAGATAGTGGAGGGCATCCGTTCTTGCCATTGAGTAGCCTTGCTTGCTAGAGAAGATGCATCACACCGGCGAGGAGAAGAAGAAGGATTTTGGTGCTAGAGTTGGCAAGCCGTCGATCAAATATCCGAGTTGATTATCTCACTCAGCACAAAAGAGCCTAACTTACAACTAAGATTTGAGAAAATCTAGATCTTGATTTGAGTAGTTCAAGTGTACATGTCTAACCTTGGGATATTCCTTTCCAAAATCCCAAAGTTTGAAATCAAGACTAGACCACGTAACATGTATTATATACCAATTTTGCAGTATAATATAAGATGCCCAACAGAAAGAAGAAATTTTCTAATACTTAGTGTATTACATTAGGTAAGTCCTTGGTTATTTTGATGAGTAAAATAAATATATCATATTTTAAATATCTCCTTATTACAATGAAAGTCATGTTATATTGCAGCCCTTAAATTTAACTATATTAAGATTTCTCTATGAAATTGCACCAAATAAATGCAAGAAACTAGAACAATTACATAAACTAGAGAGACCGTGAAGTCCTTACAATTGAGACCAACTACATATGCTAAATTTCCATACTCATCATGATTGTATAGTCTAGAGGCATGGTAAGTTAGGCATCATAGAACAAGTCATGTGTCAACATCGTGATCAAAGAGAAATTAGTTTATAACAATTTGAGAACAATGATGGGAAGTTATTCCCTGGACAAACTTACATCTATTTCTATATTCAATAGTTCTTGAAATAGCATTTTCTTTTCAATAGGTATTGAATAGCAATGCAACAATGCTCCAGTCAAAAGAACCATTGACTTGATTCATGGGTGGAGTAAACTTTTACTACTCATGGTTTATGTTTCAATCGAGAATGTATACATGATATAACATGCAGAGCAAGGCCAAAATGTCCATGTATAATATGTTGGCCTGTATTGTGCTCACAAAACAAGGAAGTGCATCCATCTATACCAACCAAAATGTTGATCCACTAGTCTAATAGGTCATCCGATAAGCAGATATGGATCAAAACCACCAATAGAGGATCAAAATGTAGTGTAGTTTGTCATTCCTATACAAATACCATGAACCTCACTTTTCACTTGGTTTTGTCATTTTGTAAAGAGTTCTACAAATATGGGAACTTAAACATAAATATCATCTACATCTACTACATTCAACATCAAAAGAGAAAGAAAAAAGAAGAAGAAAAACCCTTAAGAGTATGATTCAATATAGGTTTGACTTGAGATATTTGAGGATTTTATGTTTAGAGGTGAAACCTATACTAATATATTCATTAAATATTTATATTCATCAATATACATTTTCTCAACAAGATTCTAAGAGACTTGTTTTTTATTTTGTAGGAACTTTACTTTTTCATTCTTCTATTATTTACATAGTATTTCTTCTTTTATTGATAAATTGTAGGGCCACATAGTATTTTATTTCTATACATCTCTTAAAACAAAGTAATGCTTTTTCTTCTTTATTTTATATACTTTTTTGTTTATTTTTTACTTTCAATGTATATCTTGCTCATAGTTTGTTAGTTTAATTATTACAAACATTTTTTTCAAAGGCAATGATTATTAGAAACTTATGCGTCCATATTTATGAACTTATCTTTTTTATTGTTTCTATTTTCATGTCTCGTCATAATTTTCCTTAAGAAAATTTGTCTTCCACCCATGTTTATAGGCTTATTCATGTTTCTTCAATGTTTCTTTATTTTTATTCTAAGACTAGTTCATAGTTATGTTGGTTTAACAACTTTACTATTCATTTTATCATCCTTGTATTTGAAATAAGTTTCTACACTTAATTCCAATAGTAACAAGAAAACTTGAAAACAAGCATACAGATGATAGATAAAACTAATAAATAATGTTACCAATGTTAAAATCAAAGCTCTTAGTTGAAATAAATATATAAACAATCATCAAACATAAAACTAAACCAAGGACACAAGATATAGTTTGCCGCTTTATATGGGACCATAATTATCTTTGTCACCAAATTCATAGGTTCACTACTAATAGTACTGATTACAAGGATGTAACATTGAATGGGTGATATAAATAACAACTGGGTGATAATTTATTTTTTTAGCTATTGTACTGAATAAATCATTCTAGGGTTAGTAAAATAATATCTAAAGTTCATGTTTCATTTCCTGAAATGCATTTTCAACTAGATTTCTCTGAAATAATTCCCAACTAATTCTTACCTTTGATAGTCACCACACATTATCTTAAAGCATCTAAATATTGGTTCTAGTTTTACAAAATGAGGATCAATCTCCTCTTTGCAATAAGATATATATATATATATATATATAATCTTGATCATGGAAGGAAAAGGAACCTCCCACCTGCATGCCATTTATAGTACTATTAGAAGTTATTACAAACCCCCAATGCAATATAAAGGAATATTATAAGTCCATTTATAAGTTTAAGCATCATGAATAATTAAGAAGAGACTAATAACAATCCCCAAAAGAACTGGAAAAGGGGATCAACCATTACTATAGAAGAAACATAAGATCTTTTTCACTTCAAAAACCATATTCTTAATCCTCTAAATGACTTTCCATAATACTTAACTTCTTTCTTAAAGTTCTATTATTCTTCCATCAGTAAATCCCACAAAATAGTGACAGAAAATGCTTCCATCGCAACAAAATATCAAAATCATGATCAAGTGGATTGTCTATGGTCTTATAGGATTAGGGTCATAACTAGACGTATGATAGTTTAGTAAATCAAAGATGATTTTACTATGTTAAGGTTCATGCTTTGCTGATTCCACTTTCCATTCTTTATTGTCTAAAAGTCTCAAAGAACATTAAGAAATATGATTGCTAGTGCCTTTTCTCCTTCTCCATGTAAATATGGATGACAGACCAGTTCTTGCCCAGAGATTTATTAATTGATTGTTCAAGGTGTAATACTCACAAGCTCACTGTCTAAGTCTAGAGTTAAAGCAAACTAATAAAACCAAGTCTTTCCCAAGACTATAGTGGCTTGAAGGGAGCTCATGATGGACTAAAATTAGAGAAAATATTAGAATAAGAAATATATTCTTCTTTTAATAGGTAATCTGGAATTAAAGCAACCTACAACATTAAGGTTGGGTTACAAAGCCAAGACCGACTTAGCCACAAGATCAACCCTAGTAGGAATCAATTTCTATAAGTGAATGAGACGCTAATAACTAAACAGACTAATTATGTGCCGTGCTAAAAATCCAAAAAAGTTCCAGTGATAACTCAGCCTTAAGAAAGGTAAGACACTTTTACTTTTATAATCTTATAATTTCCTATAGTTTTTTATAGATTCAGCTAAAATACTATGACCTTTATTAAATATGTTGTATTACAAGCTGTTGTGCTTTTTTATTGAGCAAACAAGAAGAGTTACTCCAAAGTAAACCTCAATGAAATACAACGAGAATGGGCCAAGTATGTACTGAGTCTCAATTATAACACTTGGAGTAGCTACATGATTGTAAAATACATAATAAAGTATTTTTTCATTCACTTGTATGTGTTCTATTAATTTTATTATTTTCTTTGATATATATATATATATATATTTAAGTGATGAATGAATGAAAGCTTAGAGTATAGGAGTTGTAAGTGAAGTGAATATGGGAGTTGGTTTTCAATATATTCATTGAATTATATAACCTTTATGGGATAATGAATGAGGATAACTTAGCGTTGAGTATGGGAGTAAATGAGTATGGATGGAGTGAATTTAGAATTTGTAAGTGAAGTAAATATGGGAGTTTGTTTTCAATATATTCATTGAATTATAACTTTTATGGGATGATGAATGAGGGTAACTTAGTGTGAAAGTAAATGTGAATGTGTATAAATTTTCAAATGAAGTGAATGTATATTGTGGTCTCTCATTTTGTGGTTTCTCAAGATAAATGTTGATGCATAATGATGAATGTGAATGTTCTGTACCCAATGTGGAAGTGAATGTATATTTGTTTTTCATATGAATAAAGATTGTAAGATCAGGAATAATATTAAATAGTATATAGGTGGTAGTGGCTAGAATGTCATGAATGAAAAAAGAAAAAAAGGGAAAAGGAAAAAGACTTTTGAAGTCATTTAGTTTTAAATGACTTTAAAAGTGGTATACTTTTGAAGTCGTTTAGACCTAAACAACTTCAAAAATTAGCACTTTTTGAAGTCGTTTAGGGCTAAACAACTTCAAAAGTCCTTTTTTGCATAGTTTTGAAGTCGTTTAGCCCTATGACTTCAAAAGTGTATACTTTTAAAGTCCTTTATCCCTAAATAACTTCAAAAAACTAGTATTTTTAAAGTCATTTAGCCCTAAATGACTTCAAACATCTAGTACTTTTGAAGTCGTTTAGCACAAACAACTTCAAAACTATGGCACTTTACTAAACAACTTCAAAAGTACCATAGTAGTAGTAGTAGTAGTAGTAGTAGTAGTAGTAGTAGTAGTATTACTAGAAAAATAATTTTGCCAAAGCATTCCCATTTTGGAAACTTATTCCAATCTCATATTTGCTCGAAGATTCTGTCTCATCTTGCAGTGACTTCTACATTTCTACTTCAACAGTTTATTTGCGAATATTTATTTTTAATTAAGAACAAATCAATTTACATTAAGCATGTAGTTAAAAAAAAAAAAAAAAAGACTAAAAATTTTACAAGCATTTTCGAAGCTTTTCCCTTGACTTTGTACTTGTTCATATTTTTTACCAATCTAAGGCTGCATTTGGCAACTTTTTCTTCTATTTTTATTTCTAGAGTCCAAAAACACAACTTAAAAATGTAGTTCATATGCTCTATAGAAGCCAAAAGCATTTTTCAATTTGCTTCTCCTTTTAGTGCTTTCTGAGGTTAATTTTAGAAATATTTCTCAACAAAATCTGAAAATAAAATTCCGCTAACACACCTTTCCAGCAGAAACATAAACACGAAGATGCTAGAAAACCCTTTTCCAAGTGCAGCTTCAGCTTCCCGCTTCTCGCTTTCTTTAACTATGGTTCGACTAGAATTAGTGCCCTTTTTGTTTCAAGTGGTTGCAGTTATTAAAGTGAATCAAGTACGATTAATGCTGTCTTTATCAGCGATTTAGACATGTTATACTTGATGCGGAATGCTTGAGTCCATTGCGCAGTACACAGTTGAGGATGTTGCTCTATTTACCAACACTAGAAAAATTGCTGATTGGGTACCATTGGAAGTGTACTTCAAGTCACGCAAACATGAGGATCATAAACAGTGTTTAAATTTAAAGAACAGTGCAAAATGAATTACTTAAAAAGATATTTTTGCATGTTAAAACCACCCATTCTTGGTGATATTTAATTATATAAGCTGTAGGAAGCTAGAGAAATCAGATGAGCGGGTACGATGTACCAAAAGTGGGTCGATGCTCTTAAAGGGGCCACAGCAACCTTACCCGTGTGCCGAGGGTAAGACTCCAGCATTCTTCGTATGTGACTTATTTCGCTTGGATAGTTGGATTACCTGCCAATCACTATAAAATCGTAGATAGATCACGTGAGGCAATTTAGTATACGAATAACACGGAAGAGAGTTCATGCTAGTGCTGAATTTGCCAATTTTTGGGACTTCTAGTCGACCAACCACTGCAGAAGAGTTTAAAACGGCAGTGGAAAATACGTATCGGCCAACTTTTCTACCCTAGCTAGGATGGCTTGTTCTTGACTTGTCATTTAAGCATTCTGAGCCGTCTATTTTGTAACTTAGTCATACAAAGACTGAGATCATGGGATGGAGGTTACCTTTAGGGCACACTCTATCTAAGACAGGTTCTAGCGGATGCACGGTTTAGAATCACCAGAAAATGGGGACCCACTGCCGACAGTGTGAAGAGACTCAAACCAATTGAATCACAAAGCTACGTATTGGCTATTACGTTGACGTTGTTGATATCAGTGCTAGCAGAAAATGAAGCAGGCAATGAAGGACCGCTCTGTTGTGACAATATTTTAGAACACGATAAGAAACGATTAAATCCAGTTTCCCAAACACGCAATTAACATGGCCCATCGCACAAGAAGTGGCAGATTCCATTGATCTGGGCCCCTTAATCAACCTCAAAAGCATTTTAAGTTTGTGTCATAGGTTGTTGGAGTTCCTAATGGAGGTCGTAATACCAATTAAGGGGCACAAGATGAAAAAATTAGTTGCATCTGTGAAAACAGGTTACATAATTTCTCCCTTGAGCAAGTAACTGCACTAATCTTCATAATTTATCTTTGAAGAACAAGCAAGAAAATTGGTGGGGCCTATCATTTAATGATCCATACTATTAACCTCATAGGGTGCACCATGCAGAAGGACAAGGGCATGCACCAATGGGGCCGATTACGCAGACTGTCTCGAAGGTCACCTTTGATTAGAGATGGTAAATTAAATAGGAAAGATTGGGTTTCTTTGCCCTCATTTGTGAGTTCCCAATAGAGAAGCCAGCTTCAATCGCAAAGTAATTCATAGATGCATTCAGACAAGTGTCATCCTTCCACAAGTAGTGCGCCCCAAGTTTTCAGAGCCTTGCAGATTATTGCTTTTACATAAGAAAGGTGAACAAATGATTGGAAAAATAAAGCTAAAAGTTATATAGAGAAAGCCCTAAAATAACTGGGGATTTATTGGATAGAAGGTATAACAATATCGATAGGAGGTCTAAAACATGTAACTTACACATCCCCTTCTTCTATATCCATAAAAAAACCAGCCTCTATCGTCAGACTCCTCTCACCATAAATATATTCACAGCCCTAAACGAAGACCACAACCCTCAAGCTATTCCAGCCACCATTTCGACACCCTTGTAGATGGCGAGATTTCCACCGTTGATTGCGACAGGGCCTGGCAATCCATCGCAGATGCTAACGGTAGCCGGCACCTCACCGTTACCATTGCTAAAGGATGCGACCACGGCGGTCAAATCCCTATGCTGCACGTTAACCATCAGCCCATACTTCATGAACAACGTTAGGGACATCTTTTGCACCACGCGATGGCCCGGTGCCAATGTGAGCCGGTGCCTTAGCAAGACCGCTGCTGCAATTGACTTCATTTGTAGATAAGCCAAGTCTTTCCCTAGGCAAATCCTTGGCCCACCGTTGAACGCCACAAACTTGAACGAATCGTGTGCAACAAATTGCTGTTCATCGGATGTCAACCATCTCTCCGGCTTGAATTCCAAACAATCCTCGCCCCAGATCGCCTTCATCCGCCCTGCTGAGTAGATCGAATACGTGACTGCCGATCCGGCGGGTACGAATGTACCATCTGGCAAGACATCATCGTTGATGACATGCTTCGAGTCTTCAGGCACGGATGGATACAATCGGAGGGTTTCGGACAATGCTGCTTTGAGATACACGAGACGATCCACCTCTTCGAAGACAAGTGGGTCCTCCACCCATTTCTTTGGATCACTGCCCCGTGTTTCAATCAGGACTGTGCATATCTCGTGGATGATCTTCTGTTCCACCCTACAATTATGGGACACAAGCCAGAAGAACCAGCTCAGCGCCACCGACGATGTGTCCCGTCCCGCTAGTATGAAATTGAGTGCCACCTGCTGGAGGAACTTGTCTGAATAAGACTCCTTCTTCTTCATAAACCTTGATAATAAGTCGTCATGTGGGACCCCTCCTTGATGCTGATTAATCAATTCTAGTTTACGTTTATTGATGACACTAGTGAGGTAGTCGTCAATGTTGGTCAGGCTCCGGCTCAAGCTGACTTCCATTCCCAGCCGGAGCCATTTCTTCAGCTTCCACACAAATTCCGGTAGGATGAATCGCTGGAGGCTCGCCTCAGTGGCTCGATCGAAGGCCGTGGCAAAGCTGTTTTCAGGCAATCCCGGGGCCAGGGTCTCAGGGTCCTTGCCAAAAGCCAAGCCACATATGTTGTCGAAAGTGAGCCGCAGAAGGAGATCCTGAAGATCGACGGGCTTGCCTTCGAGTTGAGCGGTCTTCAGAATCGGGCAGAACCTCAGCTTGATGGCTCGGCTGACCCATCGTGCCATGGCTTGGCGTAGGGTCCGTGTAGTAAATTCGAGGGCAGCTGTCTTCCTCTGAAAGAGCCACGTGTCTCCATCTGAATTGAAGATGCCCTGGCCCAGCAGATCATGGAACACAGCTTGCCAAGTAGGCCCCTTGGGATAGTTATCAAAGCGCGTCTTCAGTAAGTGTTCCAGGTTCTTGGGGTCGCAGGTGACGGTAACAAGCCCATGCTTGTGGGCCAGGAAAGGAGCGGCGCAGATGCACGTCTGATAGGTCATGCCACATGTCCGGAGATTATCCGCTATCCAGTCGTGCATCCGATCAGCATTTTCGATCAGGCCCGGCAAGCTACCCACCAACGGCCAGACTCGTGGGCCCTTGAGGGACCGTGCCATGAACGTGAACCATAGTAAATACGCTGCGATGACAGAGAGGATCAGTAAAACCCAAGAGCTATCCATGTGATTAGCGGACCCCACGTCAGAGCTGAAAAAGTGCTGCCGTGAAAACCACTGTCCGGTTGTTCTTGATCGGGAAACAAGCACAAAAGTCGTCGGCAAACCCCTCCTTAAACTTGTATATTCGGAAGGCTAGCAAAGCAGAAGTGAACTGTCCAAAGACTCCCGGAGCAAATTCAGAAACCAAAGTGGAACCTTCTAATTAGTTGCCTTTTGATCTCTGGATTTCTTTCTTTCTTTCTTTCTTTGCTGCTGTGGTAGTCTGGTCGTTGATGAATGCAGCTTATATTTCAAAACCGAAAAGATCAAATATTTGCTTGCTGGAGAGTATGATAAACCAAAAACTAACCCCTTTTCTCACAAACAGAGCGGCATATCAACATTGGTAACGGCACCCTTGGCCGGAATACTGAAGAACCACCAAGTCGGAGACCAGATTCTACAACTTGCTGATAACTGGGTCCGCTTCAAAATGGCTGGAAAACCAGACTCCCTCACTGGAAAACTGGGTTTTAGATGAAGAAGAAAGAAAGTGCTGAGGAGCAGAAGAAAAAAGGAGTGAAGAATTTATAGGTGGGTTGACGAGTTGAGATGTAGAAGAGCATTTAGTAACGCCAGTCTGTTCTTGAATTTCACCATCTCCTCTCCGTCTCTTCCCCACCCCCACAGCATAAATCCACTACACCCATCTGAAGCTGCCATTAAATTCCGCCAGAGGTCGTTGGAGAATTTAAGGAAAACCGCCACCACCCCGAGAAACCAGAAACCACCTCCACACAGCTCTCTCTCTCTCTCTGAGTATCTTTTCTTTATATGAGTGTATCAATACCTTTCATTGCCGATCTCACCTAACAATACAGCAAAAGGGTCTTCTCCTTAAATTCACGCATTGAATGGAAAGGGTTAATAAATGAGATCGGTTGAGAAAATTGGGCAAATGAGAGGAGGAAACCGCTCACCAGTTCATTTGCCTCCTCCAATTTGGTATTTCTTCTCCTTTTCTCTCTTGTTTTCAAACAGTCGGCTTTTCATGTGACTGTTTGGGGTTCGGTGAGCGACCCAACAACGAGAGAACACCCTTTCCATTTCATTCGAGATAGCCGACTCCTCAAGATGATCTTGTCCCTACGTTTCTTACGTGTACTCATTTTTGCCGTCCAAGTAGCCGGCTACGATTAAAACGGAGAGATTACTTTATTTTAATGATCCAGACCACGCACATGAGCAAAGAATTTCCTAGCTAAGTTGCATGTGGGCCATCGTTTCCTTCTTAATTGCCCAGTGGAAATTCTAGCAAAGTTCGGATCTACGAATAATTTCGCAAGCAAAACGTCCCAACTAACATTTTGGAAGAGCGACAGAAATTTTCCTAAATAATTAGAAATTTACAAGGCTATGTGGCTACTGTATTTCTCAATTCATTAGCGAACAATGTATAGGCTACTTGGTTGCAAGTTAGAATTGCGGCCTTTTTTTCTTTGGTGGAGGAATATATTTAGGAGTGTCTGCTGAGTGAGAAGTTTTTTACCTTTTTACAAGCAAAAATTTATAAAGCAAATTACTCACGCTGACTTACACACATTCTTAGATTAATCTTTGTCGGCAGGCAAAGCGAATGACTCAAACCTGCAACCAAGTAGTACTTAGAAGAGATGTGGAATTATGGAGCTATCCTACCCAACTGTGCTAGTCATTTCTTGGCTGTGAGTAAATGATTTTCGTTGTAATTATTCCTTGTGTCATCATTTTCTTTCTTGTTCTTAGATTTGAAAATAATTGGCAATGAAAGTGGTTGAAATTTCTGAAAACATTTGGGAAAAGCTTGCGAAAAAATGAAACACATTCTTTTCCTATTTTAATTCTTAGTTTGGTACGTAACTGCACAACAACAAAAAATTTGATTAAAAGAGGAAGACATATTCATGAAATTAGCGTTCAATTAGGCAGATTTATATTCAATCCGACAAGTGTAAGAAATTCCTCTACTCACGACGTCAAACTTGGAATAAGCATCAAACGTTCAGGATTTTACTTTGAGAGGAAATTTAATTGCTTGGAGATCTCTGTTACTTTGAATTACCGGATGGCTAGGATATAACAGATAGGGTATGGGCCACCAAATGTACATTTGGATTGCGGATTCTTGTTTTGCTGATCATTTTTGTACGAAAAAGAGAAGAAACTACGAACACGATTGGAATCATTCCTCGTAAAATAACCAAAGCAGGTTCATTTATGGATCTCTATGTACCTTCCAGCGAGTAGCTTTAAGGAGGGATGGGGCTGGTGGACACTTGTGGCGTCTAGGTTAGGATGTACCGCTGTTGTTCAAAAGTCCCGTCCAATTAATTAGCCAGAGGTAATTGGTTAATTTGTTGTGATCATCCTCATTTACAGGCTAATATTATTGGAGCGAGTTACTGTCACCTCATGTGCTTTGCTGGCATGTTAGTACGATCGAATCTGTTAACTGACAGCTGATGATTAGATCATCTCCCTTACACTATTTTTATTTTCATGGATGCCTCTGGACCCTTAATCCACGACGCTATGTTTAGGAATTCGTTGCTCTTTTATCTAACAAGTTCCTTTTCTAGTAGTGGTAATTAGATAGGACATGCAAAACGTTCCTATTTTAGGTGGTATTTTTTCTTTTTCTTTTTCTTTTTCTTCTTCTTCTTCTTATATAATGGGTTTACCGGATGACTTTCCAAAGAATAAAAATTATCTAAACAGTAAGACTGATCATACGGCCACTAAGGTGCGCCAGACGTTAGACGGTCCCTCTAACATGGCAAGCTGAACTATGAACGTAGAGACGAGGGAACCGCCTAATGTCAAGTGATGTGAACTTAACCCAAGTTCGGTCCGTAGTCGTCCTGGATATATTAATGCATTCAACTAATGGAAAATTCCCAGTTTCTACTTTGTACCACTTGCTTTTTGATCTCCTTATATATAGCTCTTAATCTAATTCATGACAGAAGTAATGTTGTTTTTTTATATCTTTTTTTGCTAATTTCCTCTTTTATTTTTGGTCTCCATTGGACAAGTCTAAACCATCTAAGTTTACGCTCTCTCATATGTTACCTATTAGTGCTATTCTTAAGTTTTCTATAAAGTTTTCAATTCTAATTCTGTTCTTTATTATCTTGTCATTCACTCGTCTCAACATCTTCATTTCAGCTAAGCTTATTCTATGTATATGGTGTTTCTTAACTACCTAACACTGGTCCATAGAGCACGACCAGCCTTATATACATATTATAGAATTTTCTTTCAAGTTTGTATGGCACTCATCAATAATACAAAAGTTCTGAGGCACATCTCTATTTGTTTCAAACCACTTGGATTCTCTGGGTAACATCCCTCTCAATTTTTCAGCTCTCATGAATTATCGATCTCAATTATCAAAAGTAATCTTTTAGGAGAACTTCTTGGTTAACAATCTTTACTAGTGCTTCACTCTCAATACTCTCCTTACTAAAATTGCAATCCATATACTCTATCTTAGTTTGTCTAATTTTAAATCCTTTAGACTCTATAACATCTCTTCATAACTCTAGTTTACACCCCCTCTTGTCTTATTAATTAAAACTATATCATCTGCAAATAAGATGCACCATAAAATTTTCTCATGAAGATATTTTGTTAACTCGTCCATAACCAACATGAAAAGGTATAGGCTCAATGTTGATCCTTGGTGCAATTCTACATTGATAGAGAAATCATTGGTCTCTCCACTAATAGTCCTAACATTTGTTACCACTCCTCCATACATATCCTTTAGTTATGTCTATATATATTCTTGTGAAACTCCTTCCTCATCCAACACCCAACATATTAACTCTTAGACAACCCTATCATAAGCTTTTTCTAAGTTAATAAAGACTATTTGGAAGTCCCTCCTCTTCTATCTATATTTCTCTATCTATTGTTTAAGAAGGAAAATAGCTTGCTTTGTAGACCTTCCAGTCATGAAACCAATTTAATTTTCAGATACACATGTCTCATGTTATAGCCTCTTTCTAATCACTCTTTCTAAGTTTCATACTATAGCTAATAAGTTTGATCTCACAATAATTAGTTTAACTCTGTTTGTTTCCTTTATTCTTATAAATTGTTACAATAAAGCTTTTGCTCAATTCATTAAGCATTTTTCTTCAACTTTACAATCTTGTTAAACAACTTTGTCAACCAAATTATACCAGTATCTCTCATCTACTTTCAAATCTCTATAAGTATATCACTGGCCCCAAGGCCTTTTATGATTTCATCTTTTTAAGGCCTCTTACACTTCAGGTATCATAATCTTAGGGTTGTATCTGCATAGTCTAATGTTATTTAAGTTTATAGTTCTTTCAATCTAAATATTTTTAGGACAATTGTTATTTAACAATTTTTGAAAGTAACTTTCTTACCTTTGATTGATCTCATCATCTTTGACTAGTATCCTTTCGTCATCACTTTTAATGCATTTAAAGTGATCTAAGTTCTTACTCTTTAGTTGTCTTATTTTTGCAAGTTTGAACACATCTTTCTTACCTTTTGTTAATCCTAATACATTATATAGATCATCATGCGCCTTGAGTTTGGCCTCACTTAGTACTATTTTAGCAGCCTTTTTAGTATTCTAATATTACTCAAAAGTTTTCGTTATCTCTAATCATTTATCATGCTTTAAAACACACATTTCTCTTTAATACCTTTTTGCACTTTTTCACTCTAGCACCAAGTTTTCTTTAGTGGTTGCCTTTTACCATTAGATACTCTTACGACACCTTTTACCACTTTTTTAATGGACTCAGCCATATTAGTCAACAATGTTTACTTCTGTTTCATTGGTCCACTTTCCTTCTACCATTAACTTGCTTGTGAATGATATTATCTTTTCTCCTTTTAAGTTTCACAATTTAATTTTTGGTCACCTATTAAGTTTATTTTTTTTCTTCTATCTTTTACTATAAATATCTATAATAATTAACCTATGTTGTTTTGTTAAACTCTCATCAGATATCACTTTACAATCCTTACATATTGATCTTTTGTTATCCATAAGTAGAGAAAAGTCTATTTGGCTTTTAAATGATCTACTTTTAAAGGTTAGTAAGTTTCATCCCTCTTCTTAAAGTATGTGTTTGTTAGAGTTAGGTTACATGCCAAAGTAAAATCAAGGATAGCTTTTTCCAACTTATTTCTTTCGCTAATACATACCCTCTATGTACTCTATTATATCCTTCCCTTTTTTTTCTTGCTTGACCATTTAAATTTGCTCCTATAAATATCCCCTTTGTGTTAGGAATTTCTTGCATTACTCTCTCCATATCTTCTTAGAATTTTCTCTTGATTCTATCTTATAACCCGAGTTAGGGCATATGCACTTATAATATTTATAATCTTCTCTCCTAGAACAAGTTTTACTAGTAGAATTTTATGACCGATTCTTAATGTCTACAACCTTATCATTTAATTTTTTTATCTACTACTATCCCAATGTCATTTCTATTGTTGTCCTTCCCTACGTACCATAACTTATGCCTATCAATTTCTCTAGTTTTACCATCTTTCCACTTGGTTCCTTGAACACAAGTTATGTTGACTCTTTTACATTTCATCGTATCTACTAATTCCATACTTTTACTTATTAAAGTGCATATACTCTATGTGGCGAAATAAGTCTTACCCTCTTGAGCTAGACTCTTTACCTGCATACATCTCAAATGGCTACTTTCTATTGCACCTAGGTTCTAATGTGACATGTTGCTTCTGAGGGAATGCTTTAGCAATACTTGTCCATTTCCCACTACACCAGGGATCCAATGCAGCTTGCCATTTATTAAGGGACATCCTAGCAGCCCTTGTTCATTTCCCATTGCACCCGACATTTGATGCAATGTGTCACTTACGGGAACACCTTAGGCTAAGGGATTTTCAATGTTGGATTCATGTCATTAAAAAAATGTAGCCTAGTGTAAGAAGTTATTGCATATGCGAGGTCTAAGAAAGGGGCAAACCACAAGGGTCAATAGCAAGCAGCCTTACCTTTTGCTTCGCAAAGTGGCTACACACAATCACAACTCTACTGTTATGCCAAGGCTCCCCTTCATATCATCAGGTTTGCTAAAAGGTTTTGTACCAACTAGCACCTGATGCAACCCTCCTCCTTTATTTGGGCTTAGGACTAGCAGCGAGGTCATAAAACCACATAGACAAAGTTTTTATATACTATATACTATATACTATGGATGGAAAAATATGAGTAGCTAGAAATACAAGCAAAGCCTATCTATTTAATGATCTAAACCTATGTGTCTATAGCCCCAACTATGGATGTCCATGGACTAAATATCAACATTAATTATCTGAAAAATGTAGACTTCTCATTTCTCCCTTCTAAATCAAGTTTGAAAGTGGATTGACAAGGGTTTAAATTCTTTAAATTCTTTCTTTTTTAGAATAGGAAGAAGAGTTGAACCAAAAGATTGTACATATCGAATCATCATTAGAGTAACATTTTAATAACAATCACTAGTCACAAACACATGCACATGCATGTGTAAGATTAGAAATATATATATATATATATATATAAAACTATAAATTTATCTTTAGTAGTGATAAAATGCCATCAATAAAAGTCAAAACAACATTTTATTTTAGTGACAATAAAAACTACGGGCATTCTCCAAAATTCCCTTCCACTTATTATCCAAATACCCTTCCACCTAGTCCCAAAATGCAAAAAAAAAAATAATTAAATTTTCATTTATATTTTTAGAATTCACTACTTTAGGTTCCTTTCTTTTTGAGTTCTTATATTATGTCTATGATGGATGGAAATAAATGAGTATTTGGAACACAAGTAAGGTCTCCCTATTTAATGATCCAAACCATGTATCTGGTCCCAAGTATGGATGCCCCATGCACCAAATTTCAACATTAATTATCTAAAGAATGTATGCCCCTCATTTATTCCTTTGGAATGAAGTTAGAAATGAAACATCAATTGTCTAAATTCTCTAATTTTGTTTTTGTTTTTCGGAATAGCTAGAAGAGTTGAACCAGACTTCACATATAGAATCATCATTAAACTACCATTTCAATAATAATAATAATAACTAGTCATAGGCACATTTTTATGCACGTATAAGATTGCGAAATGTATGTATGTATAGGGGAGTGATAATTTTAGCAAGGAGCAGCAAGTGTAAAGAACAGGTGACATTTGATTGGTTGAGAAAAAGTTTCGCCAAAAGTTCTTTTTTTTTTTATTTTTTTATTTTTTTATTTTTATCTTCATCATTCTCAGAATGCCCTTCAGCTATTCCAAGAGTGCAGAAAATTTTCCTTTTCATTTACATTTTGAGAATTCGCTACTTGAAGGTCTTTTCTTTTTGAGTTTTTATATTATATATGAGTTGGATGGAAAACTGTGAGTGGCTAGAAACAATTATGGCCTACCCATTTAATGATCTAAACTAGTTTACCAAAGTGCGGAAAATATTGCTTATCATTTACATTCCGAGAATTCGTCATTTGAACGTCTTTTCTTTTTGAGTTTCTATATTATACAAACGTTGGATGGAAAACTATGAGTGGCTAGAAACAATTATGGCCTACCCATTTAATGATCTAAACTAGTTTACCAAAGTGCGGGAAATATTGCTTATCATTTACATTCTGAGAATTCGTCATTTGAACGTCTTTTCTTTTGAGTTTCTATACTATACATATGTTGGATGAAAAACTATGAATGGCTAGAAACAATTATGGCCTACCCATTTAATGATTTAAACTATTATATCTCTAATTCAAGTATGGATGTCCCATCATCAAATTTCAACATTAATTATCTGAAGACTGTAGGTCTCTCATTTCTTCCTTTTGAACGAAGTTAGAAAATGAAATAACAATGTTCTAAATTCTTGAAAGAGGAATCTGGTATAAAACACGACAGAACCCCACCAATGGAAAGCACCTCTACTTTTTCACGGTGGGCCTCACATATAATTGATCCAAGCCGTTTATTTGGCACAACTAAATTTTGATATCTCATAGACTGAAATTCATTTTAAAAGAAAGTCATTGGCATCCAAGTTAATTGTATCATATGAAGGGTTGAATCTATAATATGTAAGCGACCATGGAAAAGTAAAGGTACTTCACTGTTATTCTGGTGTTGTAGCATCTTTTACCAGCAATTTTCTTCTTTGTGTTCCTTTTTAAATAGAGTTGAACAAAAGACTGCAAATATGGAATCAACATTAAACTATTACCACTATTACTATTATTACAGCTAATACTACTACTACTACTACTACTACTACTACTACTACTACTACTACTACTACTACTAATAGTAGTAGAATCATCAAATGAAGCAAAGACCCGATCAGTTCGCTTATAATGAGGCGTCAATGATCCATGAACAATGGGTTTCATCCACCATAAATTCAGTTGCTTGGGCATATTGTTCTTCTTAAACCACGACATTGTTAGATAAATATTTATACACACCTTTGAAAAAACTCATACTCGGGACTTGCAATTTATCTGAAACTACTGTACAGGAGTTTCTGCTGAGCCCGTTTGGTAAGTCATGACAAAAGTCTCATGCATACATCATATGATCCAAACCTTTAATTGCTCAAGCTCTTTATGTCGTCCTTTCTGAAGCTTTGTAGCCGTCTATCTATTTGACAACACAAAACAGTAAGGAGTGACAACGGCTGCAAATTATGTAGGTTTTAGATCACCAAGAAGGTGGGCCCATTTCGTCTTTCAGGTGCTGATGTAAATTCCTGATTTTAGGTGGACTGACCACCGTGTAATAGACGAAATCATGGAGTGTTAGTCTAAGAATTCTTTCGTTGGAAGTAGAAAGTTAGACACTAGAGAGATGGTCCATGCCGTGGGTGGATTAAGGTTGATGTGTTTGGTGAAGAAGGAGAGAAGGTTAAAAGAGTCAAAGAGGGTAGGGATGGTTGGCGATCTCTCGAGAAGCGTCACGTATCTGATTGGATGACGATCAAGGCATTTGAAAGGGTCAAAAAATCAAGGACTAGCTTAAAGCATGGGGATAAGTAACGATCCCGGGACTAAGTTAACCATTGGAGACTCCTATGAACTTCCACATTATTCACGACATACATCACAAGTTCTTTAACTATTTTATCTGTTTATGATAATTTTATTTATTTTTTATGTTGAGAAGATTATTAAAAAGACAGTATGGTACATGAAGCTCGTGCATATGTAGGGTTTGGGAGAGTGGACTGACCATAAAAATTTATTATATGTAGTTTTTATTTTATATTTTTGCAAGATACTATTTTTATGCTTATAACCTATGACCTCAAGGTCACGCAACAACAACTCCGTAACTGCACCAAGAATTCCCTTCTAAGTTGACAAGATCACTATTATTAAGGTTTCCATTCCTCTAACAAGGAGACCATGTGAAACTCGATCGTCGAACTAGGTGTAGCCCGCAGTTCAATGGATGTCATAAAGAAGCGATCGTACATAAGACAGAGGAAGCACAAAGGCAACTTTGTGCACTAAAAATTCTGGATTTTCAATAAAGATATTAATAAAACTGGAAAAGTAAAATTTTGCCAACAAAGACAGTGATACTTACGCTCTTCCTCTGCACATAGATCTGCTAGTCCACCTCTGATTTTAAGTAACTTGGTCGGATGGTCCTCTCGATCTATGAAGCAATGTGTAGAGTTATGGTAAGAAATTGAAACTGTCTACATTTTTGTTGTCTTATGATCTTATGAATGGATATCCACTTCGTATGAAAGGTACTATCACACGTACCTTTGCTCTTGTGAACCCAATATTTGCTGGAGAAGTGGAAATGGGGTTCTTCTTACTATATCATAAGCAGGGTATTTTGTAGTGCACTGACTTACATTTCTTAAGTGATCTATTCCGTTCATTGAATTTGTCATGTTGCCAATAACCTCATCTAACTAATATTTTGAGAGTCGGGTCTCTCCCTTTGAACGATAATTATTACTCAAGAAAGATTCTATTTTATATAAACACTATCCAAACTTTAAAAACAAGGGCCCACTATAAAAGTATTCATTGCGTGATTTTTAATACTTTCTATTAGAGGAAGGGTAAATGGACCTCTCAAAAAATTAAAGAGTTGGGCCTGCTTAGCATATTATATAATAATAAGAGTTACGTTGGTGTACAGGAGAACAACGACTGCTCTCATCTCCAGAAGATGATGTTTTGAGTTCTTGTCCCGAATGGAAGTACAAAAAGGCCCTGGAAAAAGGCTTTCCTGTCAGTGAAAAGTAAAGGGCACTCATCCGTCATTTCCTATACTAGTCTGGACATTTCCGCATTTCTATCCCAAATTAAATGAAGCTGTTAATGGGAGACGTTGACTGGGGTCATCTTGTTTCCTGAAACGGGGCCCCACGCGGAAAGTGTATTCTTCCGTAGTTGGCAACTTCCCCTGATTTATGTGCTTTGACTTTATAAGTTAGCCAGGGTCACTCTCCTGCTTCTGCCGTCGGATGGCAAACTAGGTTGTATGGTTGGCAAGTACTCACTGTGATTTTTTTTATGATGAGAATAGTAGATAATATTGAGAAGAAATTTAAAGGACAAACACAGAAACTATTACATTCTTCTAGCTTCAAACTAAAAGTCCTAAAGATACACGCACAATATAACTGCTCTAATACATCTATCTATAAGCATCTACTTAAGAAACCTGGTTCCTCTTTGATCTTCAATTGCCTTGTGTACTAGTATATCTGTACATTTATTTCCTTCCCCAAACGTATGTTGAAGGAATCTTCTGCCAACAGTTTGGATCAAATACTAGTCTTTCCTTAATAGTAAAAATTTCCACCATCCCCACAAGTAGGCATTCTTCTGGTGGCTCTGTTAAGGCCAACATAATTCTCATGGAGTTCCTCCAAATCTACAAAACAGATATTTCCAATTTAGTAGCAATTTTCCAAATAGATGCTATATCCTGCTACAAAATTTCTTCCGTGGTTCCTTATGAGTCCTCTTGCTTCTGCCATTCCAGCTTTCCTATTGATGTTCTATCAAAGTTCATTTTTATCCATCCTTGTTTTGGAGGTTTCTATCCCTCTTAGATGTTTGTCCTTTGAATTTGTATAAGATTCTTCTGCTCCCACCTGTTCAAACACTCAAGCTGATGGTCAAGAAGACCTGCACTCATATTGTTGTTATAATCTAAATCGTTATAATCCCTTTCTAATTTTTAAGAATATGGGTTTCGTTTCAGATTTCCCATGCCAAATGTGGGGGTCTAATTTCTTCAGTTGGGAGTAATCTGTTCCTATATTTCCTGTTTTTAATTCATTCTTTGATAATTTGTTCTATAGAGCTTAATGTTTCTATCTTCAGCTCCATATTTGTATGTTCCTTTTCCTGAATTGTCCTAAGTTTCTTATAACTCCATATTGCATGAAAAATAGTTTCCTTTTCTTCTTGATAGTTTGGACACAATTTGTCTTCTTCCCTTCTACATCTAGTCATTTCATATGTTGAAATTCTCACCACTAAAATTAGAGCTTTTTAAAGCCGGCAAAAAGAAGAAGGTTTTTAGTCAACCATACTTGGAAAAAATAATACAAGTCAGTTTTAGGAAAAAGTCTTTAAAAAGTTATACTCAAGAAGACAATTTGTCACAAACCATCTTTAGCTTGGAGGAAAACACCTTTTTTTTTTTTTTGAGGGGAATAACTTTAGAAGTTGATTTGAAAAAACCGACTTTAAAAGTGGGTTTTCCAAAATTGACTTAAACAGTCAACTTTAAGTGTTGGTTATTCTCTTTCTTGTTTCTCTCATGCATGTTATATATATTTTTCATGATTGTGGTTAAAAAAATATTTTTTTGAAGTTAATTTTCAAGTGAATGGATATTTCATGTTTTGTGTCGATCTTTATTGTTAATTGGAAAATTTTCACATGTGCACGCATGTAATTTAGTTTTTCTCAAATATTTTTATAATTTATGTACACATAGTGTTTGGTAAAATACTTAACTAAGTTTACTAATCTTTTTATGTCCAAGAAGTCTTTACACATATTTGAGCTTCAATTTGTTTCAAAAATAGACAAATATGCTTGGATGATTGCAACAAGAATATCAAAAGAATATGAAGAGGGAATAGAAAAGTTCATATAGTTTGCATTTATGTTAGGGAATGATCATCAATACATGTGTTATCTATGCTCAAAATGTGAAAATTTGAAAAATGTAACTCTAGCTAAAAGATTTGAACATTTATGGTTTAATGGAGTCAATGGAAGCTATCACCCATGAAATTGGCATTGAGAAGAATTTTAGCATGGGCTCTCTACAAAAGTAGGAGGACTTGAAGACATTGTAGGAATGTTGTAAATAGTGTAGGTGCACCAATGTTTTGAGATGCATACAATCACTTTCAAGATGACCCTAAACTATTCCATACTACATTAAAGGAAGTCGATCAGCTGTAGTATCCTAGGCGTAAAGATTATACCAAGTTGTTGGTAGTGGTAGAACATTACAACTTGAAATCAAGATTTATTTTTTTTTAGCTCAAGGTTTTACATAAGTCTTGAAAGTTGTGGGTAAATACTACTAAAGGAGAAACTGGCAAGGTCCACATGAGAAAATCCTAATTGCACTAGGGTAGAAGTATGAGAAGATACATGCTTATTGCACCATTTGCATCTTATATAGGATGGAGCACAAGGATAAAACTATATGTCCAACTTGTAGACAGTCAAGATGAAAGTTGAAGAAGAATTCAATTGAGACGGTGACTAACATTTATGCTAAGGTCCTATGGTATTTTCTTCCTATTTCAAGTTCAGGATACAGAACAACAAAAGAACTATTATGGCATGCTGAGGAGAGAGTACCTAATAGCAATTCATGCCATCCAGTAGATAGCCTAGTGTGAAAACTTGTAGACTTCTTGTGGCCTAATTTTTAATAAGAACCTAGAAACTTATGACTTAAATTATTTACAGATGGACTAATCCTCATAATTCTATGAGTAGTAGATATAGTTGTTGGCCTATTATAATAGTTTGTTACAATATCCACCATTTCTATGCATGAAGAGGAAGTTCATGATATTAATTATGTTGATATCGGGTCCTACGCGGCCAGGAAACGACATTGACGTGTACTTAGCTCCATTGATCTATGATCTTAAGACATTATGAGATGTAGGCGTTGAAGCTTATAATGCATACAAGAAAGAGTTGTTTGCCCTAAAAGTTATACTATTGTGGATAATAAGTGATTTTCCTGCATATTGTAACTTGTCTGGATGAACCATGAAGGGATACAATGTTGGTCCAATTTGTAGTGACCAAAATTATGCCATATGATGTAAATAGAGTAGGAAAATCTCATTCCTTGGCCACAAAATATAGTTGCATAGAGACAATTTATACTATTTTAAGAAGGGAGAATTTAACGGCAGTGAAGAGATAAAGACACTTCCAAAGATGTTGATAGACAAAAAGTACTGGAATAGGTTGAAAACCTTAATGCCTTATAGGGAATGAAGAAAACAACTACATGTGCATGTAAAAGCAAGTTTAAAAGTTATTGGAAGAATAAGCCAATAATCTTTCCACTTGCATGTTTAAACCCTTTGTGCCATATGCTTGATGTCATGCACATTGAGAACTTTGTTTGTATAAGTTTAACTAATACCTTTCTTGACATGTAAAGAAAAATAAAGCACATACTTGCAGCTTGAATGAATCTTACAAATATAAGTTTCAAGAGAAGGTTGGATCCACATGATAGAGGTAGTCGAGGAAGATACTTGCATAAAGAAAATTATATGCTTGACCGAGAGGAGAGAAGAATATTGTGTGAAATCCTACGGAGCTCAAAGTTTGTGGTAGCTACTCTTCAAACTTTAAATAACATTATCTCCATGGAAGACTTGAAAGTGTTAGGGATGAAGTCGCACAATTGCCATACATTGATGTAGCCATTCTTTCTTGTAGCTATATGTTCGGTGCTGTTAAAAAAGATTAGAGCATCAATGGCAAAATTATGCTACTTCTTCAACACTTTGCATAACAAGGTGCTAGATGTTTCAAAATTATAAGAAATTCAAGCACATCTAGTGACAACTTTATGTGATCTTGGGACAATCTTTCCATTATCCTTATTTGATATCATGATACAATTAATAATGCACAATGGGATATATCTATTTGAGAGGTATATGAAAATTTTAAAAGTGTATGTATGAAATCACAATTGGCAAGAGGGGTGTATAATCGAATGTTACATTGTAGAGGAAATAATAAAGTTTTAAATTAGATACTTATCAAGATTGGATCCTATTAGAAGCTCGAGAAAGAAAAGATCATTTGGATTTCATGATCACAAAGTTGGTGAACCTCTTTTGAGTGATTGTGTATCGACCATTGACCATCTCTCTTTCTCTTGTTGCTTTCACTTTTTTTCTTTTTTGTTTTATATGTGTAAAAATTAATTGATGATTGTATTTGCTTTGATCTCTCCATTAATTTGCATATATATTGAGCACATGAACTTCCTAAAAGCGAAGTATATAAGTTATGCAAAGGAATAGAAGTGAGGATTGCAATTTGAGCACTATAGCTCTTTCAATACTTGGTTTTGTCATAAGTAAAATGAATTAATTCACATTTTTCATAAATTACATACTGTATATGTATATATTATACTTAATTACAACAGCCATATCCCACTTAATGTATATACATAGGTTTAAGATCAGTGAGATGTTCCAGGCAATGATATATTCGAATCCTTGGTTGGATGACAATAAGTCCATGACCAAAAGTAAGAAAATATGTTGCATACGCCATCAATGGCCATCCCCTTTACAAAAAAGATTGTGATAACTCAAGATCACAATACAATAGTGGGGTCATCTTAGTTGTAGTGTTACATTCTTTTTCAATTCAAAGAATAATGTGCCAATAATGGCAAATAATACTTATTATGGGGTTATAAGAGAGATATGAGCCTTAGATTATATTTGAAAAATTATAGCTATGTTTGAGTGCGATTAGGTGAACCCAATAAAGGCAACATCAAAATTGATGCCCTTGGATTAACATTGGTTGACCTCAACAAGATCATTTATAAAAATGATCATTTTATTTTGGCATCTAAGTGAAAATGGTATTTTATGTGCAAGATGGATGTGATAAGAGATGGTTAACTATTTTATCATTTGCTTAAGTGATTTTTATGATGATCAAGACCACCTAGGTGACACTAAAATAGATTACCCTTGTATTACCAAAACAATTCAATTAATCGATGCATCTGGTGAGAATAAGGATTATGTGTGTGATAATAGTGAGGAGGGTGCTTGGGCTGTAAACAATATTTGAGAGGGCAAATTAAGATGTAAATATTTGAAATATAATTGAAGGAGTTATACCAAAATTTGCATGTGCATATATATGGAGTTGTATATGATGTAGGTACATCAAGAATAAGTAAGCCCGAGTGTATCATATATGCATGTTGTATAACAATGTTTTTAAAGTTGGTTTTTCGAAATTGACTTTAAAAGTTTTGTTCTTCTTTATAAAACCCTAACATCATCTCATTTTTTCTATCTTCCCCATTAACACTCTTCATTTAGAGGGAAAAATGATGGCCTCCTCCATTGGTTCTGTTATCTCTCTCTTTTTTGTTGCCCTCTTGCCATCTGTTTTAGAGATTTTGAATGTTTGTAGCATGAAAAACATGGTAAGAATAGTAATGCCTCTTATTGTCATCCATGCATTTTCTTTTTACTAATTATATGTAGTATATTGTGGATGAAGTTGGTTTTGTCATTTTAGATAATGGGATTAAGATCTTGGTTAAATTATCATGATTTAGACAAAAATCATACGATTTTAGTGGAAAGAACAATTGCTTCTCTATCAAACCCTCATAAGAGAAAGGGAACACCCTCATGGTTTATAGTTCCCATCCAAAATTAGGGTTTGTTGACAAGAAATATGTTTTCTAATGAAAGAGCTAATTAGTTGGGCACAAAAGTACATATAAACTCCAAATCATCAGGCAGTGGCTCTGAAAAACTCATCTTGGCAAAGGTTGTCGACATTGAAACTTTACCATCTCTCTCCCTCTGAGAGTGTGGTGTGACCTAAATACTAAGAGGCTAGATCTTGGTTAGATCATTGTGTTTTAGAAAAAAAATCATACGATTTCAATAGAAAGAATAACTGCTTCTCAATCTAACCCTCATAAGAGAAAGCGAGTGCCTTATGGTTTGTCGTTAGGTGATGATACTAAGAGGCTAGATTTTCATGAAATAGTTTTAGATTAGCTCTTTGATCATGTTCTAGCTTGTATTAGTGAGATGAAATACTATGTAGGATTTAGTATATGTAATAAATAAAGAGTTATCCAAAAATTATTTGATTTGCTTGCTCCTACATTAGTTTATATGTATAATATATATATATATATATATATCTGTTTGTGTGCTAAATGTGTGATTCAACATGGAATTGTATGAAAATTTATTTTCATTCTTAGGAGGGTTTCTAAAGTTAAAAAAAATACTTTAAAAATATTTTTTAATGTTGAAAAAATAACTTTAAAAGTGGGATTTTTAAAGAAAAATTGGACTTTAAAATAATTTTTAAGGTTAGTTTTTTTTTTTTTTTTACTTTAAAAATCCCACTATAAACAAAGGAAAATTTCACCATCCCATCTTTTCCTCTTGCATCTCTATCTTCTACAAGAGTTCTCTCTCTATGAATTACTGTCATGCCCCTCAGAATAGCTCTTATGTGTTGGTCGGCGACAAGGTAAATCTCCTCTCTTTGCCCCTGTTACGCATGACTAGAAAAATGAGTTGTGCTTGCTTGACCCCCTCTTCTCCCTCCCTCCCTGCCCCCCCGCCCCCCCCCTCCCCTCGCCTCTCTCTCTCTCTCTCTCTCTCTCTCTCTCTCTCTCTCTCTCTCTCTCTCCCCCATTGTTCGTACATGGCATAAAAAACCAGCTATGTGTAATCCCTCCCCCACCCCCTCTCTCTTGATCCCTATTGGTCATGCATAGCCAGAAAAACCATTTTTGTGCGACCCCCACCCCCTCTCTCTCAGTCCCTATTAGTCATGTATAGTTGGAAAAACCAGATGTGAGTGACCCCCATTCCTCTCTTGATCCCTTTTTTTTCCTATTTATAATTTGTTCGTTGATTGATTTTGGTGATTCAACTAGAATGAAGTATTGTCATGAGGGCTATTGGTTATTCTTTTTTAGTGTAAATTTTTTGCTGAATGGGTCAATTGGCCATGATTGTTCTTTTGGTAGTTCTTGAATTTGTTTCATATGTCTTTTTTACTGTATATTCATTTTTAGAATGTGGCAGAGAATCTTGACATATTTGCTATCTTGAATAGAGTATCTTTTTCTTCACTTATATTGTATCATAGGCTTCTCCCTTTTTATGTTATGCACCCATTGGTAATTCATGCTACACGCATTATCTAGAGGATTGTTGGTTCATGCTATCTGTGGCTTTTATCCTTGGTCCATTTCTATTAATTAACAAATCATAAATTTCTACCAAACTTCTATATTGAATTCCCTACAAATACATACTATCCATCCATAATGTCCTCATTCAGATTTTGATCTTATAATGGTTCAAGCTTGAGTGATCATAGCCTTGACTTGGCTTACCTTGGCTTTTCTCACTAGAACATTTGATTCCTCTGAATCATGTTGTAATATAATATTTTCTACAAAAATAAATGTAGAATAGTTAGTTTCCTTGTATGGCTGTGGAATTCATGTCATGGTGTTAATATACAACATAGGTTTTCTTGAAATCATCTTTAATGTTGAACAAAATCTAGAGAAGCAAGTTTTCAATCCTACAAGTTTCGAGTGCTACACACGTCTTTAGTTCCATATAAGAAGAAAAGGAACAAACAATTCATATCCATAGTTAGTATGGCCTTCCTTGATAATTGGTTTTTAGTTGATTTTATGCAATTGAACATCGAGATAGTAAAGTTTCCACACCTATCCATTTTGAATTCTCTATTGTAGGTCCCTGTTCCTCCTCCTGTAGCTTCAAATCTTGTGACTAGCATAGTGACACTAGTCGCTGACAACTTGATCTCATCTGGAATTGAAAAAAGGTCATCCAATGTAATTGCTTGCTCCTTCCACTTAACTTTATTTATGACTTTAAATTGTTAGATTACAAAAAAAAAATGAATAGTCAATGTATAGGTCATGGTTTCCATTTAAATACCATTGTAATTTCATAAGCTAATGTCATATTTGTACTCAAATCATGTTTCTTATATTTTATTCTACTTTGTTTTCTTTAGATGCATTAGTTTGATTTTATTATTTTGATTTCATTGTGTTCTCATTTTCATTAAAGATGGAATGTGAACAACATGAAGAACATGAACAAGAGGCCAACCTGAGTAGTACTTAAAATAAAAAGAGTAGAGGATGAACAACAATGGAAAAGATTATTAAGAGAAAGTTAAAACAAATCAAAGAAATTGTCCAGTACAATAGTAAGGGGTAAGAGATAGGTAGTAATGCAACATAATATAATAGTTTCCTTTGCTCCACAATGAGAAGCATGGTGTCTATTACAATTGTTGATTGGAGACATGTGTCACTAATAATCAAAGATTCAACATAGGAGATGGTGAAGGTATGTAAGAATATTACGTATTATATAATACATAACATACCTTATCTTCTTATTTTCAAATATAGTAACATACTTGTTCACACTTTGTAGGCTGCATTTGAGGTACCTAAGGAGAAGAAGATACATGCTTTTCAAGGATTTGGTGTGAAATAGAGAAAATGGAAGAACTACCTTGTTTGCAATTACATAGTTCTAAATGTTTATGATCCGTCGAGGCTATACAAAGTTCCTGCCCTTTATTCCGATGTCATTGACTAGATATGTGGAATGAATCTGTAAGGGTTCGCAAGTTCATTGAATTTGAGGTATGTGATAAAATAATGTTTCATTGAATTAATTATATACAACATCTAATTTCTCTTAATTACATACATACAAATGTGTTGGTGAAGAGTACAAGAGGGAGAAAGGTGCATGAAACCAATATACAACACAACCTCTCCAGGTTGGTCTACGCCCATCTAAAAGAATGTGAACTAAGTATTTGTGATAGTTTATTTCTTTCAAATTATACATATATATATATATATATACATACATATATATATACATATGTATATATATATATATATATATATATAACCTAATTATAGTGTCATGAAACCAATATACATATACACACACACATATATATATATATATATATATATATATATAACCTAATTATAGTGTCTTGCTTGGCAGTAAAAGAAATCTGGACTAGGATCTCATTAATTGGATCATCCTATGGTATATGGAACATTTGGTGAGTCATGATGCTTCTATTGTAAGTGTTGCACATGCCTACCCTTAACTACCTTGAATTTTATATAATTAATTAATTAAACTATTTATGTCCTTCTTATTAAATTTTTTGATACATACTTATGCAAGAAAATGCAAGTACAAGAACTCTATGTAGCATTGATGCCAATGATGGCATCCTATATAGGGCTATAGGCAATAAGATGACCATCCTGGTCAAGTAAGGGACCAAAGGAGTGGTGTTGTTCGTTCCAACTACTTTGGTCAAAAAATACCTGCAGTTGACTATGAGGAGGCCTATGAAAATATAAAAATGTATGCAATTAGGTAGTTACAGAAAGGAGGTTTGGAGCTAATTTCTTACACCCCTATACCTCAATCAAATGTTAGCTACAATGCCCCTCATAGAAGAATATAATCAAGGTCAACTTGCGCCTTCGAAAAAGAAAATTTGGCCAAGGAGGTATATATATGGACATCAAAACTTTTTCCTTGTCCTTTTATAATCCTCCTACCTCAACGTATTTTTGATTTGCAGGTTGGTTAATGCTAATTGGCCTTAAATACTCGTCAAAATGTCATTGCAATTGGATCATGCTATGAGCTTGAGTCAATTATTTTACACAAAAATAGTATGCCTCAACACACTAAGCGTGTGCCTATTACTAGAGCTTTGAATGCAAATGCTAGCCTACCATTTCCTTTAGAAATGAAAAATATTTTTACCATTGGGTAGGCCATGCATATCACATTTCTTGGTTGAAGAATTTTGTCATTCCAATAGGATACACAGTACCTGTATTTTCATACCATCATACTCAAAATTATTTTTTAGCTAGAGATCTCATTTTAATTGTTTATTAATTATATCTAAGTTTAATTAGATATAGCATAAAGCACCATCCAGGTTGCCCACCTTTGTACCATCAACTATTGTCATACTAATAGAATCGGTATTAGTATTAGTGTTTATTTTTATCATAAAATTGAATGTCAATATTAATTAAAAATATCAGCTACTTTTATAACAACCGTTTAAGGATTCCGTGGAAATCCCATTTAATACACCTTGCTCCTTAGGTTACTCTACGGACTCATCAATGAAGATAGAGCTATCAACCTTGTACTAGAGTGCTTGCCAATGATGTTGTTAAAGTGCCACTTATGGTAGGGGACCCATTAAAAGTTTTCCAATGAGAACAACTCGAACAACCTCACATTGTCTCCTATATGGGGTATATGTAAATATCTACTTCTATAATGATATTTGACAGTGCATGTTATTTTCTTTTTTTTATGATAAGTAATAATTATTTCTTTAACGTAGTTTCCTAAATGATACAATCAGCCTTTTTGAGATTGAGGATGTGCTATACCAATTCTTCTTGACCTTGGTTTCATTTGTGGAGTGGTGAAACAATGACTGATGAAGAGGCGAGTTGAAGATAGTTACTAAGGTTCTTTCGATGTTTGAAGGGGCAAGGCTTAATGATTCCCTACAATAGCCAATAAGTTTTATTTATTTATTTATTTTCTTGCAATTTATAAGATTGTGTATATAGGTTTCATTGAATGTTGCTAGTTTTGACTGTACATGATGGGCACACATACTATTTTGATCCTTGTGGCTTGCCTATCTACTTGGTGCTCATAGAAATCATAAATCTTTTCATATATTATATATAGTGGATAACTAATCTTTTATCCTTATCTAATGCATTTGAATTATAAATGTGTAGTACATGGTTAAGATGAGCTAATCTAATCAAGATATACAATCATCAAAACTCACTTGGAAGAATATAAAGGTTGGAAAAAAATAATAATTACTTTACTTTATAAACTAAAGATATATTATTACATATGATATTTGTCGATCCTTTTCATCTTCCTTATTGTATATTGCCTTAGATAGCAATTTAATTGAGACTATGAGTACTATGTACTGAGATACATGAGAACCCTAGTACATGATGGTGTTCGTGTCTCACATTTTGAAAAGGTAAGACACTTTTTATTGGTCATAATCTTATACTTTTTTTTACAATTTTTTTATGGGTTCAAGATGAAAAGAATATAGCAATTGAATTAAGTATGTTGTATTGTAGGCTGCTTTGCTTTTTGGGTAGGTAAATAAGAATAGTTACTTCAAAACAAACCTCAAAGACATACAAAGCCAATGGATTGAGTATGTAACAAGTTTTAATTTAAACATTTGTAGTAATTATATGAAAGTAATTTACCTTATTCATGTATAGAATACAATCTTCTTCATTTATATGCAAGTATTATTCTAATTTTCTTAGAAGTATATATATTTTATGGGATAAATGAGAGAAAGTTGGAGTGTGGAAGTAATTGGGTTTGAATGGAGAGGTATACTTGTATGTACTTCTGAATTTTTTTCATTTCTTTAAATTTCTTATGTTGAACATGAATGTGGAGATTGTAATGAATGAAGTGAATGTGTTATAGTTTCTTGTTTCAAGTCTTTTAAAGATAGATAAAAATTATATATTTTTATATAAATATTGATGGACGTCTTATTGAATGTGAATTTCATTTTCATGTCTTTAAAAAATGTATGCAGGAAAGTAGGTTATGATTGTAGTGTAAAGTAATTTTTTTTTTTTTCGTGACTTTTAAAGTTGATTTTATCATTCCGACTTTAAAATATGCAACTTTTAAAGCCGATTTTCTCTATACCACTTTAAAAGCACACATAATTTAAGGACTTTTCAAGTCAAAAATAGTAAACCGACTTTAAAATGTCCTATAGTTTAAAGTTGGTTATGTAAACTAACTTTACAAGTTTGACTTTTAAAGTCGGTTTCTTTCCATGTTCTTTTTTAACTGATTTTTGAAGTCGGCTTGATAGAAGTCGCTTTGCTAACTAACTTCTATATGTTTTTAACAAACTTTAGAATCCTCCCATCCAATTATGTCTAATTATCCAAATGAAAATTTTACTTTTGACAAACATCTTGATTTGCATTACAGCTTGAACAAATTTTCGTTGTCATTCATTGTGTTTTCAACAAGGGCTGTAGGTGCTGATTTTTTTTTTTTTGACTGTTTTGCTAGAGAAGCATCTTCTTCATGAAGGATACTAATGGCCTTCTCTAACTTCTTCCCAAACCTATTGACTCCACTACTTAGTTTTCATCCATTCGATTTTTCCTATTCCTAATAAATAAAAGTATCCACTATTTTATTATCATTATTTCTTATTCTTAAGCTTTTTTGCCTATGGTTCGTGAATCTTCTCTACTATATACAAATCAAAAACCATTTTAGGGACCATTGATGGATTTACCAAGTAGAAGGTATGTTGAAAATGAATTGGAATATCATACTTCTTAATATCAATAAAAAGGAGGGTGACTTTTAATGAATGTTTAATAGGTAAGTAGAATGGCATATAGGTAAAAAGAAAGAGTAAGTTTCAGTGGAATTTAAATGTGTTAAGACAAGTAGTAAAGTGGCATATCCATAAATTATCAAGAAATAAAAGGGTCAGCTTTGGTGAAAAACATTGTTTTTCACAATTGTTAGAATATTTTCACTGATGAAGGATTAAAAAAAAATCCTTGGCTAAAAAAATTCTTGAACATCTTTATTTGATACCTTCTTTCTCCAACTTAGGCATGTGGACATGAACATGTAGGTGCGCACTTGCTGGTTATTAGTAAGTTATAACATGAGTGCTACTATAAAATACCATGGTTTAGATAGTATTGCTTTAAGAGGAATGCTAGGCTAAAGGCTCTATATGGCACTTTCATAGACGCGTTTCTCAGTTTTGCATAAATGGAATCCATCTTTGAATGGTTAACCCCATCCATCTTCTCATTGCGTTAGTTTTGGATTTTTGGTTATTCAAACACTATGTGGATAGGAAAATTGTACTTTCTAAAAAAACTACACTTTATTAGAAAAAATATAGAGGGTTTGAAGCTTTATATAAATTAGTTAGACTGACTCTAAAAAATATAGTTCTTTGCATGCTAGTATCACATTTTCATCTTGATTTTTGTTTACTAGATATTCAAGGCATGAAGAATGAGATGAATATGTTTCATCATCCCAAGATGGCCTATATTAAAAAATTAGAGGTACTTCCAAGAAAGTGCCCTGTAGGGATTTTGCACAGCTTTCCTCGTACTTTGAAGAGGTGGTTATAAAAAAAGCTTTACTTTGACATAATTGTGAGGAGAGGCCCAATTTTTTCAAATTTGTAAAGAGAAGCTTATAGTTTGGAGATAATTACTTCAAACATTGTTTGCTCTTGATTGGCAACTTTTGATGGCTATTCAGAAAAATCCAATGTCAACATAAAGTTAAAACTATTTTATGGCAATCCCGACATTATAGACTTCTTACCAAATCTAATCTATCATGGTTTTTACTCCAAGATAAAATTTTCCCATTATGCTTTGACAGTGAGGAAAATGAATTTATGACATGTTGGTTATAATAAACATGCCTTTCATTCTTTTGGTGGGGCTTATAAATTATGGTTTTCAGGAAAATTCTTAAATTCTATATTAATATAACCTTTGGCTCATTGCTTGTGCTAACTATATTAGTGAAATTTGGTATGCTAGAAATGATTTTGTTCATTCCAACAAACGTTTAAAAATTAACTAGATAATATGCCATTCATTCTCCCAAACCAACTTTGTCGCAAATCTTTGTGAGAAAAACAACCTTTGGTTTATTAGCCATGTTGACATCTTAAAGAGTTGGAACTAGAATTTTGTTGTCATCTCTAAAAGACTAGATGTTGCTATCAAATGGTCACCCTTAAACAAGGAAACCTTCAGTTATGTTTTGATGGGGTATCTGGTGGTAATCCAAGTGTTGTTGGGTCAGTTGCCATCATCAGATATCACTTTGGGCAATTTACTGCCAGGAAGGTCAATTTTATTGCTAGAAATTTTAAAAATTCTGCTGAATGTGATGGACTTGTTCTTAGATTATTGCTTGGCCGTCATCTTCAATGTGAGCGTTGGCAATTGTGCAACAATTATGAGATTGTGATTGTAATCATGTTGAGGTTAAAGGAAAATGAAAGTGCCCTATTGTGGTCTACTCACCAGATGAGGAAGACCTATAACATATTACTCAATCTTAAAATGCATCTCTTATACCTACATTTTGAGAGAAATTAATGATGTTGTGGAAAAACTGGCAAAGTGGGTAATGAAGTCACAGAAATCATCAGTTTGGATTGGATTATCTCCACATTTTGTATCATGATGCCTGTGGAATTTAGGAGAATAGGAAGATGGTATTTTGGAATAGACTCATGTATTATTCTCTTGTTATTTAAAAATCTCCATTTTTTGTCAAAAGGAAAGAAACTCTGGATGACTACTGCTCTACAAATAGTAAGAAATGAATAAGCATGTATTCTGAAAAATGTGCTTTTTATCAAAGCACATGAACAATTGAAAACACTGTTTAAAGAACAGTGTACAATCAATGTGCAAGAAGCACAAGCTTTTGCATGTTAAGATCATCCAACAATTTTGATGTTTTACATATAAGATATTCAAGGCTAGAAAAATTAGAGGGATAGTCATGCCAAAGTGGGGCTCACTACAGCAAGCAAATTATTATATTTTTGCACACTATACTATCATTCTTCTTAAGAAAAAGTCTCAGCATGCATTAAAAAAGGTTTTGACAACTCTAAAAGTTTGCTCCAAAAGTTGGACTACATGAATTCAAATACAATGCAGGATTTGACACTGGACTTATCGAATCATATTAAAGGCTGGATTAGAGGTTATTATTATGTCTACATGTACCTAATAAGAGGAATGATAAACTGACCGCACTATGAGTGTGGTCTAGTTGCCACATTTTCTGGAGACTGCTTTTAAATGATCTGACCTATTCATCTTATTTCTCCATATTTAGATGTATTATAGATTAAAAAGTATGTGATCTGGATGACTTTAACATCTAAAAGCCATACATTCATACCCAAACACCATATCATTTTATATCTCTAAGATAACTAAAAAGGGAACAATGTGATAAACCATCCGGCTTCACAAAATATGGTCATAAGACAATGTCTAATACTGCGGTCAATTTGACATTCCACAACCCAATAAACCATAACTAAAAAGTGATGGAAAGAATTAAAGGCCTGAAAGGATTGTCATGGGAGGGGCAGTTGTATCATTGACACCTTTCTCTTTTGTCTTCATTCTTCCCACCCCCTTCATCATTGGCATTACTCATATATTTACTGAGGGAAGAGTCCCACCAAAAGTCCAGCTCAAATTGAGTAGGAGTCCATTCCCCCTTTTCCATTAGTCTCGAAACTTACAAGCAAATGCTAATAAAGTATGAGTTGCTAAAATTCTAGATCATGTAAAAAGTTGGCTTAACTTAAATTTTTGAGGAATTAATGGTTCAAATCTTTGGATTATCTTAAAACTTGCCCCCACCTATAGTTTTCTTTTGTTGCATAGATCATTTGTTTACAATGTATGAGACCTAAAATTTGATGCTTTAGATAATGTAAAAAACTTTACCCACTTGTATTCTAGATTTGATGCATAAATCATCTATTCTAAAAGATAGATGATCAATGGTCCAAATAATGTCAAAAATTGGGTACACATGTAATTTGGGTTTGGTGATAGCTCATCTGTTTTTTCAGATTAGGAGAGCAATGGTCAAGGATGTCAAGTCCAAAGTACTTCAACTTGAATTTTTGTGGAAATAAATAGTTTAGATAAAAAATTTCCTACCTATATATTTTCTGTTTGGCTACATAGGCCATCTATTTTTAAAACATAAGAGATTTGGGAAATTAATTTTTCAGATCATACTAAGACTTGAACCCCCACTGTTTTTCATTTCAGTGATAGCCTAGGTGATTAATAGTTTAGATCATATAAAAGTTGGACCAACTTGTATGTTTGAGAAAATGAATGATCCAAATAATGCAAAAGCTTGGAAAAACTTGTCCCTACTTGTATTTGGGTTTTTGTATATAGCTCATGTATTTTATATCCTAGGAGACGAATTGTCCAAATTGTGAAAAAATTAGCTCAACTTGAATTTCTAAATAAAAGAATGTTTTAGATCATGTAAGAAGTTAACCCCACTTCTACATTGATTTTAGTGCATAACTCCATTTTTTTTTACAGCTTGAGAGATCAATAGTCTAAATCATCTAAAATGTTGGCTCACTTGTATTTCTTAATGTTAATATTGTTAAAAAGGATAATATGAGCATTCTTGATTGGAATTAAGAGGCATTACTAGAAACTTATTGAAAACAATTGATGCTTTCTAAGACAGCAAAAAGAAGATGGTTTTCATGAAATCGTCTTAGTAAAAAAACAAACAAATCTAAGATGGTTAGGAAAAATTGTCTTAAAATCCTCTTTAATAAGATAGTTTCCCAAAATTGTCTTAAAAAGAAATTGAAGAGAGTTAAATAATATGAAGATTTTTGGAAGAACTTAAGAGAATGGTTAGTGAAAATTGTCTTAAAAAATGCAAGTTTATGAAGATGGCTAGAAGAAATCATCTTAAAAAATCCTGCTTCAAAAGCTATTTGTAGGTAACCATCCTAAAAAATCCAAATTAAGAAGATGGTTATAGAAACCATATTAAAAAATTTGGATTAAGAAAATGGCTTGGTAACCATCTTAAAAGACCATGATTAAGAAGGCAACTTTGAAAAACTTTATAAAAATGTAGATTTAAGATGACTGTTCTTGAAAACCATCTTAAAAAATATAGAGTTAAGAAGGCGGTTAGGTAACCATCTTAAAAATGACATTTAAGAAGACTATCTCAAGAAACCATTTAAAAAAAACACATTCTTATCAAGAAAGTTTTCCATAACAGTCTTTAAAATATTACTTAGAACATATCATCCTACAACACTTTTGTCTCATGTCTTCCATTCGTCAAATGTGTTCATCCAGTAGAATTTGATTATGTACATAGCCTAAAGTATGATAAGATATATTCTTATTCCAATGTTTTCGTCCTGTATAGGAAGGATCACAAGGATAAAACTTCATGCTCAACTTGTGGACAATTAAGATGGAAGTTGAAGAATTCAACTGAACAGATGAACAATGTGTCTGCAAAGATCCTACTACTCCTTAACTGATTATGTACATAGCCTAAAGTATGATAAGATATATTCTTATTCCAATGTTTTCATCCTATATAGGAAGGATCACAATGATAAAACTTCATGCTCAACTTATGGACAATTAAGATGGAAGTTGAAGAATTCAACTGAACAGATGAACAATGTGTTCGCAAAGATCCTACCACTACTTAATTGAAGGGTTTTAAAGTTGGTTAAAAACATATATTGAAAATGGTTTATAAATAGTCTTTATTCAACCAACTTTGAAAATCAGTAAAAAAGAAGAAGTCAATTCATCATAACTGACTTTAAAAATTATAGTCTTAAAGAGACTTTTAAAAGCTGAAACTTTTGAGGTATGTTATGGAAAACCAACTTTAAAAGCTGATACTTTCAAATTTGGTTTGGAAAAATTGTCTTTAAAACTAATTAGCTTTTGAAGTTGATTTTTCCAAACTGATTTTAAAAACTTTGTGAAAATTATCTTCACTACTATGATATTGCCATCTTAACCTACCATTACAACATTATTCTTGCATATATTCAATGAACTACCAATATCTTCTTTTACATTTATGTAAACATAACTATACATTACTTATAACCTTTATAAGTCTTGAAAAGAGAACCTAAAACACCTATATTCACTTCATTCTCTGCAACATCTACATTTAACATCGGTATTGAATATCCAAATTAAATATCCACATTCAACATCTGCATTCACTTTCAACATAAAACTTCATAGACATGAAAGAAAAACTTCACATGTACATACACACAGATGCACCCATTTACTTCTACACTCCAACTTCCCCCCATTCATCTCATAAACAAACCTCACTTTAAGAAAATTAATGAAAAGTACAAGTCACATGCATCTAAATGAAGAAGCATAGTTTTGTAATAATCAATAAGAAAAATTACATTATATAAGTTTTTAATTAAAATGCAATACATACCCAGCCCATTCATGTTGTTGGCATCTAATTTGGAGTAATTCGGCTTGACTCCCCATTCGGGGAATGCATTAGTGTGCAAGATTGTTTTTAATTCAATCACATTCTTTTAGTTGGAATCCATAAAAAGTATGAAAAAATGTAAGCTAGTAAGAGTGTCTTACCTTTTCTATATTGTGACACCCTAAAATCATCAAGTACTAAGGTTATCACATATCTCAACACACAATACCCACACTCCTAATTAGAATGTTGGTTAGGGCACTAAAAAAAGAAGAAGCTAGAAAAGATCAATGAATGACATGTATAATTGTAACTTTAGTTTATAAAATTAAGTAATTAACTATTTTCTTTACCTTGGCCTTCTTCTAAGTGACTTTTATTGGGTGAACAGTATCGATTAGTTCAACTCATCTAAGTCATTTACTTGATGTTTATAAGTCAAAAGTATTAAAAATCAATAAAAGGTTAATTATGACCTAATAAATTATTTATACATATAATATGTCAATAGGAAAAGCCTACTTATTTATGATTTGAATGAATAGGCATGAATGTGTGATGCACAAGAATAAATAAATAGCGGTTGCCCACCATATAGATCCCCAATTAGCGGGCATCCGATAAGACCTATGTGCACAATCATATGACTTACAATTAAACTTTACAATCATTATGTATGATACATATATAATTTGACAAGACATAAAGTGAAGTAAAACTTACCCACTATTGTAGGAAATTATTATGGCCTACCCCTTCAAGCAACATAAGAACCTTTATAGAATATCTATAACTTGGCTCTCCATTGTGCCATTGCTCCATTGTTCCACAAATAACAACATGGTAAACAAGTTGGTAAAGTACATCCTCAACCTCCAATTGCCAAATTGTATACTATAGGAAGTTGTGTAAAGGAAATAATTATTACTTATAATTATGGATTAACACGTAATATGAAATACCTTTATTGAAGCAGGTATTTGCATGTATCCCATGTAGGAGACAATGTGAGGGTGTTTGAGTCGATCCCATTTGCAAACTCTTATGAGGTTCTCATCCATAAGTGATACTTCAACTGCATCATCAGCAACCACTCCACCCTTGAGATGTATGGGGTTGAGTATCCTATCTTTGTCAATGATTGTATAGCCTCTAGGATATAGACATGTTAGATGGGTCCACCAATATATTCCTAGGCAGTTGTTGTAAAGTTGCACAAACATTTAATTACTGTTGTTTATTAAAGACATTTACTTTTATAATAAAAATAAAGATAAATACTACTATAGGTTCATTTGTTATGATGAGAGTGGTGGTTAAGAGGAAGTCATCCTTGATGGCATTGCTTCTGCTTCTTGTTAACATTAGATGTAGTTAACAAATAATTAAGTTGATGTCTCTAAAATTTGCTATTTAAGATGCATAAGGGGTGGTATGACAAGATATAAACCTTAGAATGTATGGGAAAGATAAATTCCTTTGGCCAAGAAACATGATATCCAAGGGAATTCCCAATTGTAAAAACAACATCAGATTCTGTCCAAAATGGTAGCAGGTATTTACATTCAAGGCTTGGGTAATAAATGCATGCTTAGTGTGGAGGCATTCTCTTTCCATGTGAAACCATGGATCCATCCTCATACAATGAACCAACTATAACAATGTTCTTGTAGGCATTTAGGGCCAATAGGCATTGACATCTCACCTAAAATCAGAAATGTCAGATACATAAGAAGGGATGAAGTAGGATAGTTATTTACACAAAAAAAGTAAACATGACTATGTATAAACCTCTGTGGCCGACGCTTCTACTTTAAAGGGCATAGGTTGCTGCTCTTGAACTTCTTCTCTACTAGAATTGTAGCTAGCATGTGAGTGATGTATAGGGGTCTAAGGAGCTGGTATTAAACCTTTGGTTAGCAAATCCTTTTGTAAATCATCTTTATCTCATCATGTTATTGTGCTTTTAACTTCTAGAACTCCTTGTTATCAATTGATGGTACTTTTCAATGAAAGAAGGTTGAAGGAACAACATTGTGTCCTTGGCCCTTTACTCAGTTAAGGTGCTCTCCTTATTGTACATAGCCCCCTACAGGATGCTCTCCTTTGTAGTAGTGTTGCATAGAGTTCTTGTAGATGTGCTTTTTTGCCTAAGTTTTTATTTGAAATTTAGTTACAAGGACATTATTAGTTTCATTAATTAATGTACAAAATTCAAGTAATACAAGGGTAGTAGACTTGTGCAACCACTTATAATTTGAAAAGAGACTTCTACAATAGCTTCATTCTTGAAGGTTTGGGCATTATGGTCCACTGAATGTGTCATCTTCCAGAGGACAGAGCGATTAATGGGATATGAAGGCCTAGTTTTCTTTTGTTGTTAAGTTAAACACTCTAGTTAGGAAATAAAAAATGTATAACTAAGGTATAATTTGAAAAAAGTAAGCTCTCACATATACTTCATTTTCTTCCAATCTAGCATAACCTAACCTAGAGAGGTGGTGCTATATATAAATTGGTCTCATGCACCTTTCTTCCTTTCACACTCTTTGCCTACACATTTGATGTGTAGCTAATTAAATGTAGTTGGATGTTATAATTAATTCAATGAAACATTTGTTTGTAACATACCTCAAATTCAAGAGATGTGCAAAACTTTATAAAATTGTTTCATACATCCTAGTCAATGACGTCAGAATAAATGTTAGACACTTTGTACAACCTCAAAGTATCATTTACATTTGGGATTATGTAGTTGCAAATGAGGTGGTTATTCCATTTTCTCCATTTCTTTCTAGCTCCTTGCAAGGCACACACATTCTTCTCCTCAGGTATGTCAAAAGGAAACCACAAAGAAAAAATAAGCATGTTGCTCAATTTGAAAATAACAAGATAAAGTATGTACTGTATTCCATAATACGTAGGACTTACATAACTTTACCATTTGCCATAGTGAATCTTTGAGTGTTGGTGACACATGTCCAATCATGAATCAAAATCGATATCGTACTTTCTACCATAGAATAATGTGCTATAGGTTGCTGCACTATCATCTATCTCTTATCCCTTAGTGTTGTGCATGATAGTTTTTATTCCCTTTGGCTTTTCCATAATAACCTTTTCCATTGTTGTTCACCCTATTAGGGCCTTTGTCTTTTGAGGGCTGCTCATGTTGGTCTATTGTTGATGTTCGTAATGTTCTTCATGTTCCATTTTTCCTGCAAATGACAACACAATGAAATAAAATATTCTATGTAATGAACTTAAAGGCTAGCCATGACACTAAAATAAACCCTTTATTTCTACCAAAAATTTTCTAGAGTCTCCTACATTTTTCAGAGTAACACATTTAATGCATGGGATGTGATTCACCTAATAAGACATCATTTCATATTCCAAATATAAATGGAGGTTCAATCTCCCTATCTTTTCATTAGAATATGAACAACATTGTAGAAATATGAAACAACAAATTATAGTACATTCTACAAATCCTTCTTCATGTTAAATAAAAACTTGACCTCTTTAAGACCTTCTAATGAGCGCACCATCAAGGTTTATGATATCAATAGAAAATTTGTTACTCTAGGATCTATACCACATGTGCTTATCTAAATGCAGGGGAGAGGCATGTATATATTTTTTTGCTTGAAACATACTTGCCATCTGACCAATAATTACTGAAGTGTGACTATATTGGTGATAAGAATAAGATATGTTTCTCTTATTAAAATTAATAGTAGAAGTTTCTCTAATAAACTTCATAAGAATTACACATATTTGTAGCATACATAGACACATATGTAAAAAAGAACCCTAGCATTTCAGAGGCATATTAGAATTTAAAACATTGTTCAATAAGTACACTCTTTTTATCCATTGATTAGCTTGTGTACTTTTTGACTCATCTTTTCCTTACATGCACATACCTGTGGGGAGCTACTGATAAGAAAGTCAAATCCTAATCAAGTGTCAACGTACTTTCATGATGATTTTGTAATTCACTAGTTTTGGCATATTATCATGATTAATATTAGGAACTGGTTTTTCATACTGGCTCAAGAGTGTGGTTCGAATAGAAGTGGTTAACAAGTGCATAGAATGTACTAGTGGACATGATATAATCCCTTGGGATTCTACAAGGATATATGGTGGTGAAATAGTGTCTTTAGTAATATAGAACAAAACATGTTAAAATGGAAATAGATGACAGAAAATAGAACAAACATTATCAAATAAATGTATGAAAATATGTTCATTTGCAAATGATAAGTTTGGCTCTTTTAGATTGAATAGTAAATGACAAAGATTAGTAAGTGAATTTCATATATAAATTTCACAAAAAGAGAATAATCTTTATAAGTATTGTTCCCAAGGTTGAATCCCTTGAATTTAGTACCAACATGTATACTATGGAGGGTAATGATATCAAAATAACATTATTCACTGACACGTATGCTACTGGGGTTTTTGATGGGCCTAACTAGGGGAGAGAGAGAGAGATAGGGAAGACAGAGGGGGCACCAGTCATCTTAGGTTTTTGATTAGTTAGAGAAGGGGGGGAGGGGAGGAGAGAGAGAGAGAGAGAGAGAGAGAGAGAGAGAGAGAGAGAGAGAGAGAGAGAGGGGGAGAGAGAGAGAGAGAGAGAGAGAGAGAGAGAGAGAGAGAGAGAGAGAGAGAGAGAGGAAATGCAATTGGTTCCCAGTGATGGTCTTTGGTTTGCAACCAGGTGAGATAGAGTCATTGATAGGGAGATCTATGGAGAGAGCTAGGGTAAAAAGACTGAATATGGTAGGGAAGGAAAGTTTTGAACAAGTTAAAAATAAAAATAGCTTTTAAACATTATTTTTTCAAATAATCTTTAGAAACATTTTTAAAATTCAATTTTTTCAAAATTATCTTTAAAAATTGAGCACACATTATGACTTTTCTTATTAATAAATTTTGGCATACATTCACTGCTTCAACAATCACGTATTCTATACATATTATATAAATAAAAATAACATAAGAATAAGCAAATAAACTCATTTTGGAATTACTCTTAATAAACCTTCCATTAATTACATACATCAAATGTTTCGTAGTATTCCATTGATTAATACAAGCCTAAGATTTATAGTCAAGAACCTTTCTACATGATCAAAGAGTGAATCTAGAATCATTTCAAAAAATTTGACCTCTTAGTATTCAACTTGCACCATACTCTTGTAGTTCCTTAGTTGATAAAGCTTCAATTTTGACATCCTCTACCTAAAGTAGAATTAAAAGCTAGTGTCTCATGATTTGTAGTTTGTATTGGCTTTTGTACCCAACTAATTAGCTTTTACATTTGTAGATATTTCTTGTTGTTGAACCTTAATTTCAGATGGAAAATCCAAGCCCTAACATTGAATCCAGCTTTCCCCCATATCTGACTACTTCTTGCTCCGATTCCTTATATAGTGTTGATTCAAGAGATAAGTGGCACTCCACATATTCATTTCATGTTGCCTGGTTATTAATCATTTTCATTTTTGTATGCACTCTGTGCTTTCTCCTATGAGGCTTGATTGAAAAGCCCTTTTTTTCCTACTAAAATTTCATAATTTTTTCAGAATTATGTGACCTCAACATATGCAATCATAAAACACACTTAATTAATTATATTCCTCACATAATGAATAACAAGAAAAATGGATGATAGCAAGGGGGTTTACTCTTCTCATTTTGTTTTTCCTACCATTATCGATAAAAATCAATGATTGGAATGGTAGTGGGCAACATTAGAGAGAGAGAGAGAGAGAGAGAGAGAGAGAGAGAGAGAGAGAGAGAGAGAGAGAGAGAGAGAGAGAGAGAGAGAGAGAGAGAGAGAGAGAGAGAGAGAGAAGAATCAGAGGAGGATGCCATCCTTTTCCCACTAAATGAAGATAGTCTATGATGGGGAAGTCAGTAAAAAAAGAGATGTATAGTTGTGCTTTTCTAACCATGTTTTGGTTTCTAAAGTTGATCTCCTAAAACCGACTTTAAAAACACTATAATGATATATAATAATACACACACACACACACACACACACACACACACACACACACACACACACACACACACACACACAGTGACGACCCGGGTTTTTGTAACACGTTTTGTAATGTATTTTGAAAGGCAATGCCCTTAATAGTGTAAATTTTTTTCGCAAAACAAAGCAGCGGAAATTCTTTTCTTTTGAACTTGTTTTGTAATATCCATGTCATCACTTCATACATAACATAAGTAGAATTTTGTACAAGATAAAATTCTATTGAAGGAATATTTAGATTCTAGAATCCATCCAGTGGTTCATAGTACAGCCAAATCCATTACAATACTTGTCCAATTTACATAATGCAAACTCAAAGCTCACCATACAATGAAACCCTCATTGCAATACAACACTCTCAAACAAAGCTAAATACATGTCTTCAAGCGTATACCTTGAAGATTATTCTCTTCAAGTCTTCTATCGTCTTGAGCTCCTAACTCTCCTTCCCTATATCTGAGATATTGCAACATTTACAATATCTCACCAAGCAATGCTTGGTAGGGGATTCAAGAAGCATAATAATTGGCAATGTAATTCCAATACTTCATAATCCCATTATCCCTAAACATATTCATGTCTCTACTCTTTACTTTGTATTTATGTACATTCATATACATACATACTATACATGGGTGAATCAGTTAAATTTATGAAAGTAGTCAAATATCATTCCCAACTAAGCTGATCAATTCTCTCCATTATGAGAATTTAGCATTTCAACAAATCTTACACTAGGAATTTTTCTTAGAAAATATTGGTAATATACAATTACCTAGCATTTCATTATGCTAAAACATAACGCATTTCATTATGCCTACTGCATCATAGTGCAAAATAATCAAAAGGGCTACCATGTTGCATTCTGATCCGTACTAGTGCACTCGAATAACTGCCCTGTTCACCACTAATACCGTGGTAGAAAATATTATTTCACTGCCCATATGGGGGGACAAGACTTTCATAGTGGTGGCCATCCCATTATTGCCCCACCCGACTTTTAGCCTCTCATAGGGCAAGGTATCATCAAATTTCAAGGAGCAGGTGGCCAAACCCTTATAACTCCTCTAGCATAGCATCCCCTAGGCTTATGCCTATTAAAACAAACTCACAAGCCTCCATGCTTGTATGTAAAATAGATTTCATACATATCAGACAATCTGTCTATTTACTTGGGGCTGAAATATCTTCTAGTTCCCTATTCACTTATAGTTTAGTCCTTAACCATCTTATATGTGTTTGGTTGGATCATAAGGTTTTCAGGGCATTTAATACAAGTATTAACAATTACTCCTGTCAACATAAGGTCATGGGTTCAATCATGTTCATCCCATGTAAATGCATTCATCAAATCCTCCTACCTTCAAGGAGTGATCCCTTTTCCCAAATCTTCCATGATCTTGACTGATGTACATAATCTGTACATCCATACATGTTGTCAATATATATAAATTATGACAATCCTATTGATCACTAGATCTAATTTCTAGAATGATCTTTAGATCATTCATATCTGAGTATTTTTCTATCTCTAAGTTTTTGTGTCTCCATCTCCATCTCCATCTCCTTGATCTTTCATAGATCCATTGATTGACCATCTACACATGTTGATAAAGATCAAGGTCCTAGATCTTCTATCATCTAGTTCTTCTTTGATCTAAGTTCAGTTATTGGATCATCCCTAAGGAGGATGACCTTGGTTTTCTTCCTTGAATCATCTTTGATCAAGTGTTTGGATTATCTAATCTAATGAACTAGATTTGATCTATAACATGCATACTAATAAACATGTATACTAGCTATAATACAATATTCTTATTCTTATTGTTTTTGATCATCCAAGATCTAATGGATCTTGTTTGATCATCCTTATCTTACTTACAGTTTTTATTAGGGTTAGGTAATTTACTAACCTTTTATGCTCTTACTATTATTATTCAACCAGTTAATGTTTTGCTAGTTGAAGGTAACTTATTTAAGCCTAAGTCTAGCCTGCTCCTCTTATTTCCAATTGTCTAAGGCTTACTAGCCAAATGGGTGAACACAAATTGGTTACTTCAATCCTCATGTAAGGAGGCATTTAGACCTCACAAACGTCAACGGAAGGTAAGGGATGAGTGAGGCTCTATTAGATAACCCCCTTAACCACTATGTTCAACATTCACTAGAGTGACGATAGCTCAACCTTTCTAATAGATTTTAATTAAGCCCATGACCATTTACAATGTCATTCATGGGGTTTTATTGTTCTCCTAGTTTGGGCTAAGGATTTGATAATCCTTATATTGTCCTACTAACTACAGCTCTTACTAATGTTAAGTCAAAGTCATTCCTTCCTCTTATGTGTTCATGAAACTCTAATTTCCAATTAGAATACATTTTGGTGACTTATGCTCATTATATCTCAACAACTACTTAACGTTTGAATCTAGTAATAAAATTTGACAACAATAAAATCATAAACTTTAAAGCATGATTCCAATATACATTTAACAAACATTTATACTAACATGCTCCCTATGAATGTAACTTAACCTAATGGAATAAAACTATACTTAAACTAGCATGATCCTAAGTTACAATGGCATGAAATCATACTAACTTGGTCCTAAGTTACACTTGCATAAAATCAGACTAACATGCCCCTAAGATAATTAAATCTAGCAACCTATGTTAACAATCTAATCACATGTCAAGCTAAAGTCTAAATGTTTTTATAACATAAATCATATTTAAAATGCTATTATAAATTAATAGAAAATGAAACTAATTACATTAATCTTTTTTTAAAAACCTTCACTTATGATCCAACCATTAGATCTTAGATATTTTCCTTTTTATTAAGGGTTTTAGTGATATTTAGGGGGTTTTCTTTATTTAGGTCCGAAGATCATATTGACTTGTTTTTGTCATAATCCATCCATGATCTCCTTGTATTACATCATATCAACATCCATTCCATCCATCCCTAGGATCTGATCACACTTGATCTTATTGATCAAGTGGGTTCCTTTGTAATTTTTAGGTTTTTTCCACCATAGTGGGTAAATCCCTTAATATCTCTATTCATATTTAGTTCTTCATTTGCCTTGATCAATAAGATGTACTCCTCTTCATGATAATCAATGACTATATTTTCCTAATCAATATTTCTTTTTGTTTTCATGTTCCATGACCATTTCACCGTCTAATACCAAATGTACTTCTCTTTACGATAGTCCCAAAATTATTTTCAATAGCACTAATGTTATCATATCAATAATTCTCTAATCCTTGAAAATCCTCTAGTGCTAATTTCTACAATGATTTGTCATACCTTTATAATTTCTAACTTGGTGATTTCATAATTGTTGTACTATATATAGGGCTATAATTTCTTTGTTAACCATATATTCTCATGGTTTAATTGTCTTTCTAAATAAGTTTGGGATCATATTTTAACATATCTAACTCTCTTTTTCCTTTTCCTTTTATTCTAATTTCAAAGATCATCACTTCATGTTCTAAAATTTTATCATTTCTCCACTAAATCCTTTGCCTCACTAATTTTTGGAGAAAAATACTTGCTTAACTCCTTACTCATATTTATTTCAAACTATTCTCATTTACAAATTTGGAAATTTCTCACCTATCTCCTTAAATTTCATCCATCCCTAAGATCTCCTTGTGTTACATCATATCAACACAAATTCCATCCATCCCTAGGATCTGATCACACATGATCTTATTGATCAAGTGGGTCCCTTTTGTAATTTTTAAGGTTTTTCCACCATAGTGGGTAAATCCTTTAATATCTCTTAAATATGTCCAAATAAACCATTTATATAACTTAATTTTAATATTATATCATTATTAAAACATATTTACAAGATATGATTATCTCAGATCTTGAAGATCTTGGAAATTGGAAACTTGTTTCGTAAATACAGAAATTTTTATTACATATTTTTTTTCATTTTATTGTTTCATAAGAAAATAGAGGTTGTAAGCTTTCCATAACTACTTTTCGATCTCAATTTGGAGTTCATATGACTCCAGAATCAGATATGGAAGTTCACAGTCCATTCATAGGGCCCAAATTTGATCTGGGCTCATCGGAATGGACAGCCTAGATTAGTCGGGCGGAAACGAGCTGCGCTGAACACTCGGTTCATCGAGTGCGTCTGTCACGGACGAGATACCAACGCTCCTACCCAGGACTTCCAAGGATGCGCTTGGAACCTCTTTCGCATGCGTCATTCCCATGCCATGTCTCGCATGACGTCCTAGGCCCCGGTTCAATTTGGAGATCAGACGGTCTGTTCTGTACCGTCAAATCAATCCTCAGTCAATTGAGTGCCCAAACCTTAATAGAAATTTATGAAAATTGTACCCTAGGGGTTTTGGGCCCTTCTGGATCGATTGGTAAGGTCAGATTTTCCATCTAAGCCCTCAATCATCCTAAATTGAAGGTTCTATTATTTACTTTATTTTTATCATTTTTCACCCAATTAAAATTACAGTAAAGTATAAATTTCATCAAACAATAATAAAAATGTCTAGGAAGTAGTTTCACCTACCTGATTGGAGAAAAATGTAGGTTATATGGTCCAATTTAAAAGAATACTTGATTTGATGATAATATAGCCAAAGATCCACCTTTCTTGTGATTTTCGTTGTTTGAACCGTTGGATCTCGAAATTTCTTTAGGGGTTTTGTAGATAAGGTATGGTAGGAAGTTTTTGATGGTGGGATTTGTAATATTGGATCTGAAACAGAGTGCCTAATTGAATTTAGGTCTCTTGTTCCAACCTAGAGAGAGAAAAAGAAAATGAAAAGAGGGAGATCTCTTTGAGAGTTTTGGATTTTTGGGGATGGATCTAGGTCTAAATTGTAGGTAAAATGAAGAAAATTTTGTAGGAATTTTATGAACAATTTTGGAGGATTTTTGGGGTTGTATTTATAGGTATTTATGTCTTCTTTTATGATGATGTGTAATGATGATGGTTAATTTTTTTATATTAATTTAGCATTGGATCCTCCTGTTCTCCACTTTCTTCCCCAAGACCAGCTGGTGTGGTTTGACCCATGATTTCACATGGGCTGGCCATAGGATTCATTTTTTGGTCCCTTGTGGGCCCCACATAGTGTAAAAAGACCATTTTGCTCTTTATATATAAAAAAATTAGGGTTTATTCCCATGATCTCGGAATTGAGTGTACTTAGTGGCATTGGATTCGTATTTCTTAGCAAATTCTAAATTTTGATCTCTTAGATTTTGATTTTTGGGTAAAATTACTATTTTACCCTTTTGTCTAAAAAAATGAAAAAAATTAAGGATTTTTCATCCGAATTCAGAATTTATTGTGCTTACAGTCATTCTGAAGGGTTTGCTAAGTTTAATTTCAATTTTACATGTATTATTTCTTGATTATACTCTTATAAGAAGTATATTTTAAATAACCCTAATATTTTAGCCCAAAATTTCTGTAACTCAAACTTTATTGATTTTCTCAATCAATTACAAAAATTGGGGTTATTACAATCTTCCCCCCTTACAATAATTTTGTCCTTGAAATTTGTAATACAACTTACTTAGGAGTTTTCACTATTCTTTCATAGCCTTACACATGTGGCCTTGCCATTTATGGAAATCCTATTTCCTTTCATTCCTTTCTCATACTACCTTCTTCTCAAAGGTTAAAATGCTCATCCATGACTAACCTTACTAATGCACTATATACTAAAGCTGGTTCTTGCTAGAATTTCCCAAAAAGGGTTAATAACTCTTATTGAGTTATCCCTTTTGTTTCAAAACCTTCCATTTCACTTGATTGGTAATTTTCACCAATCTTTCCATACTTCACAATTTTCAATTATACCTTCTATTGCGCATCCTCATTCTTTTTCAACATATAAAGTTTTGACATAGCTTTCCTACTATGTATAGTCCTTTGACTAGCTACAATAACATATTGATTATATTCTATAACTTCAACTATTGTTCTTTGTAACAACCTTCCAATCTTTGAAAATAATTTTCTCTTTCCTTATTCTTCCATTATTTGGAAGTGAATACTTTATTTCTTCTCTACAGTTTATACTTCTTTACTATTTCCTTCTATTGACAACTTCTTTTCAAATCCTGTCATTGAATAATAGTTTCCTTGTAATGACTCTTTCCTCATTCCTATCAATTGTTTTTGTAACACTCTTTGACTGCCATTTTATTCATAATACTTGACTTTCTATATTTTTCCTTCCAAGATAGTGTCATTTAAATATGCATATATATTCCTGATCCTCTTTTGTTATCTCTTTCTCATATTCAGAACAATATTCTGAACATTCTTACAATCTATGATAATATTTATCTCTTTTCCTTTCATATATATATATTTATATGTCATAGGCTTCAAAATTTCTAGATTTTACATTTCCTCTTGCTTCTTTCAAGCATACCTCATAGCCTCTATCATATCATACTAACCCTTTATTTGCAATATTCTTGATAATTCCAGTTAAAAGAGTCCATATTGACTTTGTAATCATCCCTTCTCAAGTCTCTTCAAACTCGATAATTTATCATCTATTCTTCAATACTCAACACTCTATTATCAACTCATTTAGGATTTATGTAACCAATGGCAAGATTTCACTAAAAGAACTTCCTTATGTTATAAAATCAGTAAGAGATATATTTCTCTAATTGTCATTGTCATTTTATGTTTTGGTCTCATATTCCACCTTTGTTGGGATCAAATTCCATGCTATCCTTAAAATTTATACAACCTAAACTTTGCTTTCTTCAATCACATGTACACTTACAAGACAAGTTTTGTAAGTGTCTAACATATATCCCATGAATGCTCTTGATTTCTTGAAATCTATTTCCATATATCATTACCACTTCACCCAATATATTTCATTCTCCTCAACTTCATGAACATCTGTTATCTAACTCATAGAACTTTAAAATTTGTTTTGATTTTATACTTTGATGTTGCATTTCCAATTCCCAATTAATAATAAATTTGAAAATGCTCATCCTTATAGAGAAAAAGGATACTTAATTTCCTCAACATCATTTATGTTTAATGCATCCTTATATTGATTCTTCATTTTTCTTTTCCTAAAGGAAATTTGTTACTTTCATAATGTAAATTGCTATAATCACTCCATATCCTTAAAATTTGTTCTTTCAACTCATTCAAATAATTTGATGTTCTTTTCCTCAACTATTATAGATATTTTCTCATTCAATCTCATATAAGATTGAAAATGTTCAAACTATCTTAAAATTTCTAACCACTTATTTCTCCAACAATTTGGATTTAGAACTCATTCACAATCATCTTTAAACTTAAATTTAACAACCAATATTTGTTTTCATTTCTCATGTTTTATTTTACCTTTCCTCAAAAATATATTTTCCCTTACTATATTTCTTAAATCTTTCAATATCACCAACTCCATCATGTAAGTGGAATTAATATCTCTATTCATATTTAGCTCTTCATTTGCCTTAATCAATAAGATGTACTCCTCTTCATGATAATCAATGACTATATTTTCCTAATCAATATTTCTCTTTGTTTTCTTGTTGCATGACCATTTCACCATCTAATACCAAATGTACTTCTCTTTACGATAGTCCCAAAATTATTTTCAATAGCACTAAAGTTATCATATCAATAATTCTCTAATCCTTGAAAATCCTCTAGTGCTAATTTCCACAATGATTTGTCATACCTTTATAATTTCTAACTTGGTGATTTTATAATTGTTGTACTCTATATAGGGCTATAATTTCTTTGTTAACCATATATTCTCATGGTTTAATTGTCTTTCTTAATAAGTTTGGGATCATATTTTTGTCCCTTCAACATATCTAACTCTCTTTTTCCTTTTCCTTTTATTCTAATTTCAAAGATCATCTCTTCATGTTCTAAAATTTTATCATTTCTCCACTAAATCCTTTGCCTCACTAATTTTGGAGAAAAATACTTGCTTAACTCCGTACTCATATTTATTTCAAACTATTCTCATTTACAAATTTGGAAATTTCTCACCTATCTCCTAAATTTCATCCATCCCTAGGATCTCCTTGTATTACATCATATCAACACAAATTCCATCCATCTCTAGGATCTGATCACACTTGATCTTATTGATCAAGTGGGCCCCTTTGTAATTTTTAGTGTTTTTCCACCATAGTGGGTAAATCCCTTAATATCTCTTAGATCTGTCCAAATAAACCATTTTGATAACTTAATTTCAATATTATATCATTATTAAAATATATTTGCAAGATCTGATCATCTCAAATCATAATGATCTTGGCAATTGGAAACTTGTTTCCTGAATACTAAAATTTTTATTACTTATTTTTCCTATTTTATCATTTCATAAGAAAATAGAGGTTGTAAGCTTTCCATAACCACTTTTTGATCTCAATTTGGAGTTCATATGACTCCAGAATTAGATCTAAAAGTTCAAAGTTGTAATGACCCCAATTTTTGTAATATTAAAATCCCATGAAAAGTTTAGTTTTGAAGATAAGGGCATTTTGGTCATTTCACTATTCACCTTAACTGAACCCAGAAACTTGGTACTGAAAATGGTACCATTAGATGCGTCTCAGAAAAAGGAATCCAACAAGACCAAAATACCCAAAACGGAGTTAAAATGAGCAAGTTATAGCCCTTTGAAGTTCAGGGGCAAAACTGTAATTTTTACAAAACGGATTTAGCTGCAAAACACAGGGGCCCGTTTTGATACAAGCACCTTTCATCATCTTTCACCTCCTAGAGGGTTCTAGAACGGCAATGATTGGAGGTGAAATCACCACCATTCTGGAGGTTCTCCACCGCCATTCAAAGGCGGTGAGAGCCCCCTCTAGAACCCTCTCATAGCTCTATAAATAGAGCTCTTGGGGGCCTCTAATGGCAGCCCAAAACATGGAAGAAAAACCGTTGAGGAGCAGTGACCTAGAGGAAAAAACAAGGAGGAAAACCCAGCAACGAGCCAGGTATGCCCAAGATCCCTAAAAACCTATCTCCACCATAGTTTCAAGATCAATTTCCCTAGGTTTTTGCATGAAAAACCATGCAAAATGGAGCCCTGGAGACTCACCAAGGACTCAGGGATGTCCCTTGGGCCGCACTAGTTCGAGGGGGTCAAACCAGGGTGTCCTGAGGACGCCCTGGTTCCTTAACGAGCAGGACGTTCGAGTCGGAATGTCCCATGTCGCCTCCATTTGAAAAACCAAACGGGCGCGTCCAGGGACGCCCCCGCAAAAGAGAGAGACGTGTAGACACGCAGCGCACTAACGATACGCCATTTTTCGTTTCTTAAGGAAGCCGGGGCACATGACGCTGACGTGCAGTGCCCTAGCATTCTGTTTTTTTTTTCATTCTTGAGACCCTTATGTACATACGACACTAAAACGCTTATAACTCGAGATCTAGAGCTTCGATTGAGGGGCCGCAAAAGGCGTTGTGTCCGTGTCGACGACGCGGACACACCCAAACTATAAAATCTTTGATCAAGGAACAATCAAAGGTGGGCATGACCCTTAGAATAGGATGGTGGAGCGTGGCTAGTAAACCTTTGGAAAACTGAGGATACCAAGGCCCAATTAGGACCTTAGGACACCCATAGGCATAGGGATGGACCCCTAATGCCTAAGTAATAAGACTCAACTATCTAAACCCATAAAAGATAGGCCAAACTAACCTTGATTCCCCAAACCATGTTCAGGAGCGTCCGAGGACAAAGGGATTAGCGCAACCTAGTAAGGTAGGTGCTCTATCACTATTAGATTCTTTTAAAAAGAACTATTATTGTTTTGAGAACATATGTTTTAAGTATATGACTTGTTTAACATGACTTAATTCAGCATGCATGTGATAAATGCTTTGTACATAGACATGTTATTAAATGATTGCATATACATTATGCACATATATGTTTTGCAAACAAGTACATACATTGCATGATTTAAGTACTTGCAAAGATTGCATGTCCTTGAGGGTTGCCAAAAGATGCTGGAGTGCCGAGGGCCAGGTAGTTGTGAGGGACCCAAAGAGGACATGTTTTGAAAAGAGGTTTTGGCTTATTTGATCTTATGTGATTTGGGCTAGTAAGCCCGTGGGTGCTATGCCGAGGGGTCTAGGTTGGCCACCCAGCCTCTACCACTATTAGGTGGATGGGTACCACGCCCAAAAAGAGGCAAGTCCCTACGTCGATTGCATGTGGTACAGGGGGCTACCACTGGTGTCACGGCAATGGGTCGACGTGTCATAAGTCCCGTGGAGGCTATGACCGAGTGTCCTCAGGTACCCGGGGACCACACGGCGAGGAGGTCATGAGCATAGTGGACCCTATGGTTTGATGATTTATGTGCATTGCATATGGCATGATATGAGGTTGGTCGGCCATACCATACTAAAGATCCATGAGTTGGATTCCATGAAGCATCTTATGCAGATCATGATGTTATGATATATATGTATATGATACTTTCGATTTTGGATTATATGATCCTTTAAGTCGTTAGTATTTCAGTTTAACAATGGATTTTAACATCGATGCTACACTTGAGTATTCAAACATACACATGTTTTGAATGAGCATATGATTTTAAAACATCTCATGCATTATAAAACTAGTAGTGATAGACTCCTACTGAGTATAGTATATACTCACCCTATCCTTAACATTTTTCAAGATAGTTCCACTCACAAATAGAGGACGCCTCAGGAGATGTTAGTGCTACAAGCAAGTGAATTAAAAGGAGACAGTTATATATGTAAGTAAACTCTCAACCCTTTGGACATGTATTTGTATTTAATTACAGTTGGGCTGTGTCTTTGTATTTGGATAGACCTGGGGAAAAACATTTATGATTTCTGAAGTTTTTCAAAAACCGCTTTGGTTGTTGTGAAGGCAAATGACACTCGGGGTTTTCAAAATGAGTTTAAAACTAAAAGGTTTTCCGCTGCATTGCATGGTTTCTATAAAATGGTTTTCAAATAGGGATGCATCCCGCCTTAGGAAATTAGATATTGCATTTAAAAATGCATGAGAAAACTCGGGTTGTCACAAAAGTCCATTCATAGGGCCTAGATTTGATCTGGGTCCATCGGAATGGATGGTCTAGATTAGTCGGGCGGAACGCTCGGTTTGTTGTGCGCGCCCATAGCGGATGAGATACCGACGCTCTCGCCCAGGGCTTCAACGGGCACTCGCGGAATCTCTTCCACATGCGTCGTTTCCGTGCGGTGTCTTGCACGGCGTCCTGGGGCCCGGTCTAATTTGGAGATTGGAAAGTCTGTTCTGGACCGTCCGATCAATCCTCAATCAATTGAGCCCCCAAACCTTAATAGAAATTTATGAAAATTTTACCCTAGGGGTTTTGGACCCTTCTGGATCGATTGCTAAGGTCAAATTTTCCATCTAAGCCCTCAATCGTCCTAAATTGAAGGTTCTATTATTTACTTTATTTTTATCAATTTTCACCCAATTACAATTACAGTAAAGTATAAATTTCATCAAATAATAATAAAAATGTCCAAGAAGTAGTTTCACCTACCTGATTGGAGAAAAATGTAGGTTATATGGTCCAATTTAAAAGAATACCTGATTTGATGATAATATAGCCAAAGATCCACCTTTCTTGTGATTTTCGTTGTTTGAACCGTTGGATCTCAAAATTTCTTAGGGGGTTTTGTAGCTAAGGTATGGTAGGAATTTTTTGATGGTGGGATTTGTGATATTGGATCTGAAACAGAGTGCCTAATTGAATTTAGGTCTCTTGTTCCAACCTAGAGAGAGAAAAAGAAAATGAAAAGAGGGAGATCTCTTTGGGAGTTTTGGGTTTTTGGGGATGGATCTAAGTCTAAATTGTAGGGAAAATGAAGAAAATTTTATGAACATTTTTGGAGGATTTTTGGGGTTGTATTTATAGGCATTTTGGGTCTTCTTTCATGACGATGTGTAATGATGATGGTTATTATTATTATTTTTTATTAATTTAGCATTGGATCCTCCCATTCTCCATTTTCTTCCCCAAGACCAGATGGTATGCTTTGACCCATGTTTTCACATGGGCTGGCCATAGGATTCATTTTTGGGTCGCTTGTGGGCCCCACATGTTGTAAAAGGACCATTTTGCTCTTTATATATATACAAAATTAGGGTTTATTCCCACTATCTTGGAATTGAGCGTACTTAGTGGCATTGGATTCGTATTTCTCAGAAAAATCAAAATTTTGATGTCTTAGATTTTGATTTTTGGGTGAAATTACTATTTAACCCTTTTGTCCGAAAAAATGAAGAGAATTAAGGATTTTTCATCCGAATTCAAAATTTGTCATGTTTACAGTCATTCTGAAGGGTTTACTAAGTTTAATTTCAATTTTACATGTCTTATTTCTTGATTATACTTTTATAAGAAGCATATTCTAAATAACCCTAATATTTCAGCTCGAAATTTCTGAAACTCAAATTTTATTGATTTTCTCAATCAATTACAAAAATTGGAGTTATTACACACACACACACAATAATAATAAATAAAACTAATACAAACACATGCACTTATAAATTTTGGGATTTTCTTCAATTCTATTTTAAATATTTATATGTTAATTTCCCCCCTCATATATGTTGTTTGCAACCAATGCACCATTCTAACTATTATTAGATGCCATAGTCCTCATTCATGCCAATTACAACTATTGATGTGATTGTTTTGTAATACATGGGTAATCTATTACATGATTCCCTAGGTCATATTCATCTTAAAAGTCTCTCAGGGAGGTTGATGAAACAATTGACCATCTCTTATCATGTCTGTCTTGCACATAAAATACCTTTTTTTCTTAAGATGCTAGAACAAACTAATCATTTTTATAACTGATCTTATTGAGATCAAACAATTTCAATCAAAGGGCATCTGTTTTGATGTTGTCTTTGTTGTGTTCAAGCCTTTTGAACTAAAAATTAACCACAAATTTGCTGGTATAATCCAATACTCGTATTCCTTATATAATCTCATAATAAGTATCATTTACCACAATTGGGTTGTTATCCTTTGAATTGAAAAAGGTGAAAACTAAGCTAACCCCATTATTTTTTTGCGTTCTTGAGTTATCACGATCTTATGTGTAAAAGTTATAACCATTGATGGCATATCCATTATACTTTATTACTTCTAGTCGTGATCTCATCGCCATCCACCCAAAGGATTTAGATATACAATTACTTGGAATGTCTTGATGATCTTGAACTTATGCATACATACATACATACATACATACATACATACATACATACATACATACATACATACATACATACATACATACATACATATATTAAGTGGGATGATTGTTATAAGTATATATGCCTATATGAATTAATAAGAAGTGAATTAATTCATTTTATCTTTTGATGGAGCAAGTAGTAAAAGTGCGACGATGCTCATATTATTGGCACTTCTATTTCTTTGCATATCTTGGATACTTTACTTTCAAGAAATCCATGTGATCACTACACAAATATACAGATGTAAAGGAAATTATTTCCCTTAATTAATGTTTGCACATATATGATATAAAATAGAGGAAAATGTGAAATCAACGAGATAGAGAGAGAGACATGAGCGTTAACTTATTCAATGTATGAATGTACTTCATCAATGTTATCTCATGAGATATAAAGGTACACTTGATCCTATTCTTTATGTTCAATGGTTGATACATGATCACTTAAGAGATGTTCACCAATTTTGGGATCATAAAGTCCAACTGATCATTTCTTTTTTAAGATTCCAATAGCATCCACTCCTAATAAATACACTATGCAAAACTCCATTACTTCTTCTGTAATGTAACAATCGACTATAAACCCCTCTGGTTGATTTTTATTTCTTACATACGTTTTAAAAATTTTCATGTACCTGTCAAATGGTACATCCATTGAATGTAAACTAGACTACAGTTCGACCTAATCAATGAGGTTCAATTTCAAGTGTATGATGATATTAAAGAAGGATGGTGCATATAAAGTTGTTGTTAGATGGTCCTGGATTTCTTGTAATTTTGAAACATCTGCAACCTTCTTGCACAAAGGATTGGAGTAGTAGAATTTTATAATAGATCCTCTAACTTTATCTGGCAACACCAAACATTTTATTGTAGTTAGGAGTTGTTGTATCAGGGCATGATAATCTTGCAACTTCTTCCTTAATAGTTTTAAATCTTCCAAGGAGACAATGTTTCTAAAGTTTGAAGAGTAGCCATTTGGGACTTTGAGCACTGATAAGGTTTTACACACTATTCTTCTCTCCTCTCTTTTGAGCATATAATTTGCATTAGGCAAGTATCTTCTTTGGTTGCACTTATCCTATGGATGCAACCTTCTCTTCAAACCCATTTTCATAAGATCCATTCTAACTGTAAGTCCATCCTTTATGTTTTTGGCATGTTAAGCAAGGTACTATTCAAGCTTTTGCACACATTTTTCTTAATGTGCATGATATCAAGTACATGGAATGGGTGTAGTAATTTCTAGCACATAATTTCAAAGATATTGACTTCTTTTTCCAACAACTTTTGGAGTTGATATCACCTATATGTTTATATGCATTCTTCATGTCACAAACGATATTAAGGTTTTCAACCAGTTCTAATGCTTGTTATCCTATTAACATCTTTGGAGATGTCCTTGTCTCTAGACTAATATTAAATTATTCCTTCTTAAAATGGCATGTATGGTCTCTATGCAGCCATCTTCTATGACTAAGAGAAGTTTTCTATCATGTTTAGGTCGTATGGCACATGTTTGGTTATTATAGATAGTACAACATTGTATCCCTTCACTGTGGATCTAGATAGATTCAGGAAGATTGCTTATTATCCAGAATAGTATAGCCTTTATAGTGAATGACTCTTTTTTATATGTATCATAAGCTTCAAATCCTATGTGCCATAATGTCTCAAGATTGCTGATCAAGGGAGTACACATCAATGTTGTTCCTTGGTTGCTTGGGACCTGACATCAACATGGTTAGCAATGGTATTTGTAACAAATTGTTATTACATGCCAACAACTATACCTACTTCTCATAGAACCATGAGGATGATTCCCATAAGAAGATATTATAAGCCATGGGCTTCTAGGTTCCTCTCCAAAATTAGACCATAAGAAGCCTAAGAGCTTCCTTGTTGGGCTATCTATTGGATGGCATGAATGGCTACAACTACTTTTTCCTCAGCATGTCATGCTAATTTCTTTAAAATTTTCATAATATAAAACATTCTTTTAAACCTTGGAATAAGGGAAAAATACTACTGGACCTTCGCAAGCACATTTCACTTACTTAGTTGAATTCTTCTTCAACTTCTATCTTGACTATCCAGAAGTGTGTTAGGTATTTCTCTTCTTGTTCTCCTTCTTGTATAAGATGCAGTCATTTGGACAAGCATGTAAATAGTAAACATGAAAGATCCATACATAGGAATGGAAAATAATTTTTTTAAGGAATAGTCTAACCATTATCATATATATGTATAAACCATGAGACAAAGCAATACAAAGATCTGCACCAATGCTTAATCGATTCATATTAGCTGAGAATATGTCATTCCATTTCGACCATGGTTTTTTGGTTGAACCTATCCAATAGAAAAAGCACCAAGATGAGGTTCAAACTATTTGCATAGTCTGATATGATGCAATATAGAAGAAGACCAAAAGTTGTAGGACTTGATGCTTAACAGAAATTTTAAAGACAGTTTTATAAAAACCATATTTAAAAGTTGAACTTTTAAAGATAGTGGTACAAAACCATATTTAAAAGTTGAACTTTTAAAGATGATTGTAGAAAACCATCTTTAAAAGTCTGGACATCTAAACATGGATGGTTTTGTACAACTATCTTTAGAAGTGCTTCCCACAAAATAAAAATAAAAGTAAAAAGCTTCACATGAAACTAAAGAAGATTGTTATAGTATAACCATCTTCATAGATGTGGTTTTTAAAGACAGTTATTCAAATCGTCTTAGATTATTTTTATGAAGATGGTCTACTAAAAATAGCCACTTTTTTTTTTGCTTTAAAAGCTAAATTTTAATAATGTATTGTATTTTCCCCATTCCAATGTTTAAAAGAATGTTTTGTACTATGAAAATCATGAAAAAAGTATATGGCATGCTAAGGAGAGAGAAGCTGATAGCCATTTACACCATTTAGTAGATAGCCCAACGTAGAAACTTGTAAACTCTTTGTGGCCTAATTTTAGAGAACCTAGAAACCTACGACTTCCAATATCTGTAGATGAGATTAATTCTCATGGTTTATGAGCAATGGGTGTAGTTATTGGCTTATTATAATGGTTTGTTACAACCTCCCGCCATTGCTATGCAAGAAGAGGACATTCATGATTTACTATATTGATATTGGGTCTGAAGCAACTTGGGAACAACATTTATGTATACTTCCTCTATTATGGGATGTAGGGATTGAAGCTTACAATGCATGCAAGAAAGAGTCATTCACCTTGAAAGCTATACTATTGTGGACAATAAGCGATTTCCTTTGCATGATAATTTGGTTGGATGCATCATGAATGAATACAATGCTTATCATATTTGTAGAGACCATAAGTGTGCCATACAGCCTAAACATGGTAAGAAAATAACATTCCTAGGCCATAGAATATGGTTTCATATGAACCATCTATTCCATTTTAAGAAGGGAAAATTGAACAATCCATACTATTTTAAGAAGGGAGAATTTAACGGTAATGTAGAGATGAGGGAATTTCTAAAGACGTTGATAGTAGAACAAGTATTGAATGGATTGAAAACCTTAAATTCTTACATGGGAAGAAGAAAACAATTAAAAGTACAGGTGGCGGCAACTCTAATAAGTTGTTGGAAGAAGAAGTCATATTCTTTGAACATGTGTACAAGAAATCCCTGCACGTGCACTATACACTTGATGTCATGCACATTTAGAAGAATGTGTCGCTTGACTAGTACCTTGTTGGACATGCTGGGAAAAACAAAGGATGGACATGCATATCAAATGTATCTTATGAAGATGGGTTTAAAGAAAAGGTTGTATCCACAAAATATGGCCGATAAGAAATGTACTTACCTAAAGCAAATTATAAACTCAATGAAGAGAAGAATAGTGTGTAAAACCCTATTGGAGCTTAAAGTCTCATATGGCTACTCTTCAAAATTTAAAAGAATTGTCTCCATGCAAGAGCTAAAACTGTTTGGGATGAAGTTACATGGTTGCCATACACTAATACAACAACTTCTGCTTATAATAATACATTTGGTGTTGTCAGGTGAAGTTAGAGGATCTATTATAAAATTATGCTACTTCTTCAATGCCTTGGACAATAAGGTGATGGTTGCTTCAAAATTATAACAAATCTAAAACCATATAGTGACAATTTTAGGTGAGTTTCAAACAATCTTCCCACAATCCTTCTTATATAATAGGACACCCTCATTAATGATGTTAAAGTCTGTGGGTCAATTTATTTATGATAAATGTACTTGTTTGAAATGTTAAATTGAAAGTTTTTAATGGGTATGTACAAAATCACAATTGGCTACAGGGGCGTATCAAGAATGTTACTTTGCAAAAGAAGTAGTGGGGTTTTGTACTAAGTATTTATTTGAAGTAGATGCTATTGGAATCCTATGAAAGATATGATCAGGTGGATTTCATGATCTAAAAGTTGGTGAACCTCTCTAGTGTGGTTGTGTGTCGATTGTTGTACATAAAGAATGGGACCATGCACACCTTTATGCCTTGTGAACCAATGTTGATGAAGTTTAGCCATACATTGAGTAAGTTGTTGCTCTATGACACCCCAGGTTTTAAATACACATATAAGCACAAAATTTTCAAATCTTAAGATCCATGGTTAAAATTTTACATTTTAAAATGGACTAAAAGTAAACATTTCAAATAAAAACACTCATTTGTAAAACTTCAGAATCATATAATTCACAAAACTCCATAAATTTAATAGTGAAATGACATCCACATTTCTATTGAAAATCTAGTAGAGTCGCCTCTATAGCATGTAACCCATGTTGATCGATAAGTACATGATAGGCATAGTAAAAGCATAAGCACTAGGAGATTCATTCTCCACAGCCATCCATCTTGACCATTTAAAAGCTTCGACCCAACCATACATAACAACAATGAAATATAGACCAAGAAAACAATCTAACCTAGGGTCTCTCTATCCACAACTATCACATTAGACATAAGCATGTCCATATATCCAAGTCATAAAAGAGTAAACAATCATATATATAGTCCATTTACAAAATGTTCAAAGGAAAACTCTTAATAACCCACATACATCAATGAGGTCTCCTTTGAAATCCTACTAAATGCTGCTAGCACCCTCACCTGCTCTCAGTCTGCTTGCTTTTCCTACTATGTCCCTCAATATCTGAGGCATTGCAAACCATCACAATTCCTTAGAAAGCCATGTTTGTGTAAGTACAGAGACATTTAATAATAACATGAATATTTAACACAAAATGAATAGTCTAAGTATCAAATCTGAAAGGATATACAATAAACAACTTTCTCATGGAAATAGATTTGACACGATCATGATAATAAAGGTAAATAATGATGAAGTATAGCATGAATAACATTGAAACCAATAAGATTGATGTGCAACAAATCAAAGCATCAAAGTTTTGTAGAACTACAAAAGACAGGGCAATGTAACATTGCTATCTGCATGTTTCCAAAACATGTTGGGTGGAGTGAGTTTCTAAGGCTCATGGAAATGTCAAAGTCAAGTCGATACAACTTAGGCTACCTGTGTATCGAAATAATGTGCCAAGTGAATTGAACTACTAAGGCTCATGAGTATGCCAACACCACATCAGTGCAGAGTGTAAAAGACCCAAAGTCAATACAACTCAGGCTACCTGTGTGTCTAAATAACATGCCAAGTGAATTGAGCTACTAAGGCTCATGGTATGCCAACACCACATTATTGCAAAGTGTAAAATACCCAAAGAGTATCTCAAATTAATATGCACATCATCAATGAGGGGCATGCTAACACTTAGGTCCCACAAGTGTCCAATACACTTGATTGTCTGATAATGAGTACTCACACTAATCCTATAGGTATCATCACGTCTTGGTTACATAGGGTAATGTCCATCTTGGCATGCTCATAGTGTGATATAACAACAAGAATCATCTAAACCACATGGACCGTCATCCTATAGTGATCACCAACTGCCAGGTCTATCAACTACCACTCCTTGTCAACATCAAAGCATGAGACTAAATGTCCATTGTGGATGGGAGAGAATTGAACTCGTTGTATGGACTACCCATGATACCACTACCTACAAAGTTTGCTTCTCAATGTGGTAGGTGGCTATTATCTCATAAAGTTAAAGGCAGGTGTCCAACCCTAAAATCCCTCCTAGCAAAGTATTCACTAGGCACAAATACCAGTAAAACTATCCACTAAGCATTTGTAGTGTGGGGACCCTCGATAGGCCTACGAGTCTAATCACAAAAATCATAGAAATAACTTGACATCTCAAAATCAAGGAAATAAGAATAAAATCCTTTGGTAACAATGAAATCTAGGAACACTTATGGCTTGCGATCCCAAGGTACTGCCCCTTTGTAAGGGTTAATCTCTCAAGGACCAGCCACCAAGCCTCCTTAGTAGGTCCATGGTGAAATAAGCAATAAAACAGGGCATCCATGTTCTTCAATATACAATAGAAACAATAATTATCATTTAATGACTTCTACAGGTCATGGAATTGTATTAAAAATTATATGCTTTCATTATCCATATAAAATTTGACTCATCATAGACAAACCATGTGTTCTGTGGAAAAAATGAGAATTAATGCAAACATCCATATGTGTATTACTCACAATATAGACATCTCAATAAAGATCATGGTATTATAATACATACATGGTACTCATTCATAAATACTAAGATGGTGCAATGAAAATTTGAAATTTCAAAATAGAAACATACCCATATTAAATGTCATCACCTACCTCAGATGAAGAACCACTTGTCTGTACCTCCTAAGCCACTAATTAGACCCAACTCTAGGATCCATCTGCCTAAGTCCTACTACCCGAATTCATATCACATCTAGATTTAATTTAGAATTCAAGCTATTCATCTAAGATAGACTCTTAGTTATAAAGTAAGGATTATATCACTGGCTCTTAATTTACTATCTTTCACCACAATATGATATTTCATAGCTATGGGATCTTGAGCTAGAGTCAAGGAACTCATTGGTGGCATTTGAAAAATGATCAAGCATCACCAAGTTATTGTTTTAATAGTGTTTGATTAGATGATTAAGATTTTTTGGTCGATTCTCTATTTTGGATAACAATCTCTATTCAAAGCTAAGTTAACTAAGGTTTGGTATATGTATTTATATGATGGATTGATGATCTATTGCAAATCCAACCATAGATTTGATAAAAAATGATTGGATTAATAGATCAGATGTCCATAGTGACATATCAAAACATCTTTCCATGAATAGTCACTGGATCTTGTCATCTGGGATTTGATTCAAACAATAATTAACATGAATGGTACAGACTACTCAAAATCTTTGTTTTTTTATTATCCTTAATTAGAATTGTTAATATTTCAATAAATTTTTGATGATTAGCATTGTGATCAGAAATTTTTTAAAGTACCTTTACTTAAGGTTGGGAAATGTAATGGTGGTGTTTGATCATCGATCCAATGTCACCAGGCCCCTGTTTGAATAGTAACTAATCGAATGATTGAGAATATGTAATTAGTTTTTAGCATAGATCTTTAAATCTTAACTAGATCCAAGATAATTTAAGCCTATTTTATACCATCTAAACATTGATTGTGGATTCAATGCCCAGTGGTGTGTATTCAATCTTGCATAAAAAGTACCCAACTAGCCACACATGTGTTATAAATTATGGAATGTGTTATAAATTATAGGACATTATTATATAAAATTTTAAAAATATATTACACGTATTTTTGAACTAATGATCCAAAAATCTAAAATTTTGTAGGTTTAGAAGCTAATCCAGAGCAAGTATGCTATCTATTATGAAATTTAAGTATTAATTAGTGTTTTTAATCTTTTGTAGGTGATGAAAGGATAATCCAATAGCTGAGATCATTTCAGATGAGAATTAATGTTCAAGATCAAACTTAGAGAGTAAGGAACCATTTTACATCAATTCAAAGTTCAATCATTGGTCAAGATCATTCCAATGCGAGCTGATGAATTTAAGAAAGCAATTGGAAGAATCAAAGGTGACTAAATTGGATCCATGAAAAATCAATGCAATTCCACCACTTTTGTAAGATAATTCAAGCCATGAAAGCCACTTAAGCCATATAAGCCATCAAGCAAAAGCTAGGAGAAGCTAAGCAAAGTGAATCATGATGCCATCTAAGTTAAAGCTACATAGAACCACATGATTGGAGGAGATTTCAAGCAATTTTCTACATGTTAAAACTACATATATCAAGATATAATTAGAAAATAATTGGATTGTGATTATCACATGGGAAGATAAAGGTAGACCAATAGAAGAAGAGAATGCAATCCATAAATCTATTTTTATCCCTTTTTCTCTCTCCCAACATTGCAAAATTGGAAGGGGAATCATACATGAAACATGGTGCAATGTCCCCCTTCCACATGCTAATTCCTCAAAGTCTCCATTCCCCACTTTTCTTTCCCTAGGTTTCCCATGATCAACCTTCTATTTCCCAAACTAAATAAACCATGATCCCTCCTAATCCCCAATTAGTAATCTACATCCAATTCCCTAAGTCATCAACAATTTTCTCCTTTGTGGTTTCCACATTTTTTGCACTTTGTAAAAATATCTCAACTTCCTAAGCTTCATGGCTATCCTATCTTTCATTCTTATATTTATTTCTCCTTTCCTTAGATAGCAATTAGAAAAATAGAAGTGCATCACATACATAGAAAGACCCAAAATATTCCATGTTAAAGTCATGAAGTGTGGAGACACCTTTACTAAAATGGTGGCACCTCCAACTTGGGTTCCTCTCTAGGGTTTGTGACACCTCCTCCTTGGCTAATATTCTTGGATGCTCCATGCCTCCTTACCTCCTCCATTACAAGTGTCTTTCCTATCAGTTCTAGGTTGGCTTCCTTGCTTGTTTTATTTTCATTGTTTCTTTTTTTGATTCTTAATTCCTTGCATATCATTCTAGGCTTGTTTTCCTTTGCGTGTTGAATCTATTTTGCATTAGTTCTCTTTGCTACAAGGCTGGTTATCTCTTGTAGTGATAGCCAAGAGATCATAGCTTTTGAATCATCCTTGTTCTCTTTTTCTAGTTTCTTTGTTTAGTTTCTTGTTTTGGATCTATCCTTATTCCTTTGGTGAGTTTGTTCCATCTCGATTTCAATATCCTTCTTTGGTTCTCTTTTTAGGGTTCACACACATGCCATATTGATGTATATTGATGAAGTTTAGTTGGGTTGAATGTTAAAGTAATCTTTGGAATAGTGCACATCTCTTATTTTGCTTTTGAATGTTCCTGCACTCCAATCATGTAAGTAAATCTATGCAATATAGTGAAAGTTGATTTAGGGCGCACCTTGTTTATGAATGTTATAAAGCTATTTTTCCATTGAGTAATGCTAATTTTGCTTATGATTCCATGCACACCATGCTTATATGATCTTGCACATTATTCTTGGATGTGTCTAACGTTTAATTTCCAAGTGAATTTAGCGTTCCATGCTTATCTGTTTCAGCAAGCCTACCTTCCATATGCGTATGTGCAATCTTTTGATATAAGTTTATTTGTTTTGTTGATTAGCTTAATTGATGTTTAGATTTCCTATTTCATTGTTTAAGTTAGTTTTTAGATTAGTTTTAGGAAATTTCAAAGTTGAGTTTTAGAAAATTTTATTTTTAGAATGTTTCCTTAGTTTAGTTTCTAATTCCATTCATGTTTCTATTTCCATGTGTTTTTATTCCTAAAATAGTTCAAAATACAATCCATCTTTGGTTAGGATAATAAATTTAAATAAGATGCAATCAGCACACTAATCAGTGAGATTCCTCATGGGATCAACCTCCCTCATATACAAGTACTATATTGAATAATGCACTTGCAAGTAATATTAAAGCTACACTAGCTAGATTATCTTAAAAATCTAGATTTAGCATTATTTCTACAAATTTGTTAGAAAAACTCAAATCAAGAGTTGGATGTCACGGATCTTACCTTTAGGGCTTGTCTTCGTACTTCTTCCTCCCTTGGATGAGTTGGATTGACCATTGTTTTTTGGTGAAATCCTCTAAGCGCAAAGTGCATAGATCTCCACTCCAATTGATGGGTAAGAATGACACATATCACCTAATTTTCTTGGGCCTTTGGTTCACACTCTTGTACTAAAGAGAATGATCAACTTGGATTGATAATTCATGCTACAATATTCTTTGGGAACTCCTATAACTTTGGTGATTTAAAACCTTAGGGGTGTTACATTCCTTTCCCCTTAGTGGAATTAGATCATCAAAATTCTTTCCATGATATCTTTCAAACAATTTTAGAAGCATCCTCATCAATAAAGAGCTGCTTTCACAATGCACTCTAATACTTAGGCATCATTACAAATAACTCCACGATACAATAAAGAAGCATTGAATGGTATCTCGAAATAGTAAATTCATGACCATACATAAGAACATACTAGTTCATAGAATAGGAAATTCTATACCAAGATGATTTGAAACATATCACAAGCATGTGCAACCCAGTTAGAATAAAAAATCCATCTAGAATTAAATCTATCCATATACAACAATATTACAGGTAAAATAATAAGATATCTATGTGAAGGGATAACTCTATTTGTAGTATGCATAAATTGGTAATTAAACAATTGACTCACTTTTTTGGCTTAATAGTAGCCAAATCCATGCCAACTCAAAATTAAAGCATATTAGCACACCAATAGGCAAATCCATACCAAATCCAAACATCGTGTATCTGCTCACCATAGGCAAATCCATGCTAAACACCAAAATCACTAATCAAATCATGTATGTGAGAACATCTCAAAATTCATCTTAGCTCGAACAACAACAATATCATGGGCTTCTAGAAGCATGCCATTGTCTCTTACACCCACCATCATTAGCTACCCTCTTAGACAGCTCTCATCAGGTCCCCACAAGTATAAATCATGAATCTAAATTTGATTACACGTAAGAAGATAGTCTCATTTAAAAATATAGATCACCATTATACCTCTCATCTAGTGAGAAATGAAGTTCAGGTATTGCATATGTGTAATAAAGGTAGGGGTAATTACATTAAATCCATACCAATGCTATCTATGCAACATTGGCAACCCTCCAAGCCCCTTATTAGAGGCATTGTGATAAACCATGAAACCACTGCTGCTCGCTGCTAAATTCAATATTGGTGTGGAGTTAAGTTTGCACTTGAGTTGTTGAAAGCTTGTCTCACATGAGTTAGTCCAGGCAATTTCATGTCTTTCATGGTTAGTTTAGTTAGAGGTAATGTAATCTTGGAGAACCCCTCAATAAACATGCGATAATAAGTTCCAAGAACAAGGAAAGTGTGAACCTCAATCATTGCCATGGGTTCATCCCAGCACATCATTGTGTCAACCTCCATTGGGTCAACTACCTCTTTATTCTTTGAGATGACGTGGCCAAGAAAGTTCACTTGCTGCTCCCAAAACTCACACTTGCTAAAGTTAACAAATGGGCACTGAATCCATAAGGTACTTAGAACAATGCATGAGGATTCCCTGCGCTCTTCCCTACTCATGGAATATACAACAATGTTGTCTATGTAAACTATAGATGCATTTGTCAACACAAACAACATCACCAAAAACTTACAATGGTTGTAATGCATCCTAATCTTAAGGACATCCTCCTCCCAGATTCTCAACTAGTGGTAACCCAACCTTAAATCAATCTTTGAAATGATTTGTGCTAATTGAGTTAGTCAAAGAGATCGTCATTACAAGGTAAGGGATATCAGTTCTTCACCGTGATGGTATTAAACAAGCATGTATCTATGCATAGTCGTAATGATCCTACCATCTTCTTCACGAAAAGGATATGTGCTCCCTTTGGAGACCCTCTAGGTTTGATAAAACCCATGTCCTATAGCTGGCTCTTGAGCTCTCTTAGTTTAGCTGGGTCATCTTGTATGGTGACTTGGAAATGGGTGTTGCACTTGTATCAAGTTTACCATGAAATCAATCTATGTCTTCAAATCGTTGCTGGTCACTATCCTCTACTGTCACCCAAGCTAGGAAAACTCCATACCCTTTAGAAAAGTACCACAATGCCTTCATGGCAGAGATATTGCAAGCTCAAGTGATGCTCTTCCCACACTGGAATGAGGTCATTGGTCATCCAGGTATGTTAGAAGTAACCTTCTTCTTGTGGAAATCAAAAGTAAAATAGTAAGTAGCCAACCAATCTATCCCTATCGGGTAGAATAAGATCAGCATCCATCCACTTGCCTATTATTTCCATAGGTACCTTGTAAAGGTACTTACTAGCCCCAAATGACAATTCCACTGATGTCACAACATCCAACCCAAAAGCTAACATACATGTAGGTAAGTCCATGATGGATGCAAAAAACATACAAAATTAAATAATAAGTAGAACATGGATCAAAGGCGATTGTAGAATGCCCATTAGCAACCATGAAAGTACCTTTCACCACCTAGTTCAAGGCATCTACCTACCCCGAAGTAATGATGAAAACTAATAATCCTAATTTAAAAATTTTTATTTAGTGCAATTTTTATTACAAAGAAAGGAGAAAATAAAATTATTAGTTTTAGAATTCCAAGAAATGAGTTTTTATGGAAGCAAAATAAAGTGTTGAAACCTTAATCATTCAATTGTACTTGAAAAATGGAATTCAACGATCCTAAGAACGGTGAAAATGGAGTTCGAATGAGGAAGTCATAAGAGGGAGTCATTTTTGATAATGACACCCTCTTGTGACATACCTCTCACACATCGCCATCCCCACATTCTCCTCCTTCCCTACCAACAATGCAAGTAATGGTGGTGTGATGGAACACATCACAGTCATGTCTTTTCCAGTAGGAATTGTTGGACAGTAGGCTATAAGAAAAACCATTCCTCTCCTGCCACACAGGCTGTGTAGTCTGGCCATATTTAGTTGTTCCCCCCACTCCATCAGCTAGTTCTCCAGTGATTGGAGCAACAACTGAGCCTATTGCACCTACATAGCCTTCTCTCTTCCCTCTTCCTTTGCTTCTTTCTCACACAGCTTGCCCTAGCGTGCCGACTATGTTAGCCATGCCCCACCATCCCTCAATTTCCCTTCATCTCCCTCCCTCCTATCCCTTCCCTCCTTTCCCTTCCTTTCTCTTTTCCTCCTCCTCCTCCTCCTCTACCTCTCCCACCTGCCATTTTCTATAGAAAATCCTTGATTAGAGTACATTTTTCCAATGATTGAATGAAGATTCCAACTCTGGTGACACTAGATTTTTCAGCGACAACATGACCAGAAAACCTCCTTTTTCCAACTTCAAATGCCACAAAATGACTCCAAACTTGATGGGAGTGTAGGTGGGCGCTTGATCTACAAACTCTTTAAGAAAAATTGTGATATGATGTAAAAAACATTACTGGTTGTTGATTGTTTAACCGCAAGTGCACGGGCTATTGTAGTGTAGTTTATGCAAGTATGGGTCGATCCCACGAGGACTTGATTTAAAATGATGGAGTTTTAAATAAAATTCAACTAAAAGAATAAAAATAAAGAATATACTATAGATAAACTAAAATCCAGATTTATTCAATTGTTCCAATGTTCACAATTATTTATTCCAAAGAAACAGAAAATAAAACTAAACCATCTGTCCTGGATTGCACATTCCCTGGATAGTCAAAATGTGAATAAAACAAAACCAGAATAGCACAGGGACACATATGTAATTAGTCTGGGGACACAGATGGAATTAGTTTGGGGACACATTGGGAATTCCTGAGATCTACTAGGGGCAAAATTGTACTTTTCCTGGGTTTCTAGTTTCTAACGAAAAACTAGGTGAAAATGATGACAACTGAAGAAGGGGAAGAAGGGAAGAATGAAGGAGGGAGGAGGGAGGAAGGAGAAGAAGAAGGGAAGAGGAAGGATGGAGACGCGGGAGGAAACCCGATTTGGGTTTTCTCTCCCTGAGCTGGCTGGAAACGGAGATGGAGAATGAAGAATGGGGAAAGGGAGAGAAGAAGAGAGGATAGGAAGGGAATGAGACAAGGGAGGAGGAAGAAATGGAGGAAAACCCGTTACGGGTTTTCTTCTCGGGTCCGCGCGGCTTCTCCTGGGTAGGCAATGAGGGTGCATTATTGGTGCCAGAGGAATAGAGGAGGAAGGATGCTGGGAGCAAACTGGCCTGGGCAGACGGGTGGTGTCCGGAAACAAAGCTAAGAGATGAGAAGATATGGACTAGAAAGAGAGAGGAATCCAGGAAGGAGATAGAAGAGAGGAACAAGAGAAAGAGGGGCATCACTGGTGCTGGTCTGTAAGCTGGAGACGAGGGAGTTCGAGATAGGGAGAGAGAGAGAGAGAGAGAGAGAGAGAGAGAGAGAGAGAGAGAGAGAGAGAGAGAGAGAGAGAGAGAGAGAGAGAGAGAGAGAGAGAGAGAGAGAGAGAGAGAGAGAGAAGGAAGAGGAGGAAGAGGAGATAGGTAAGAGAGATAAGAAAGAGAAAAAAAGAGGGATAAGAGATAAGAGATAGAGTGGGGTCCACTAGCTTCCTGGTCTTACTAGAACTCTAGCTTCAACTTTGTCCTGTCCTAGGATTCTTCAAATTCCACCTTTTTCCATAAAACTTCATCCTCTCCATCTGATATCCTTGATTCGATCTAGAGCGTCCACACCTGAGTTGACTGATCTACAATGCACAGGACCCAATTAGCACAATCCAAACCGTTCATTAGCTTTAATAATCATCTAACCACTAAGTTTTACAATTCAACGGTTGGATGGCCAATTAAAGCTAAAATAAAATATTTTATATAAAATCTTAAAATTAATGGTCTAGATGCTCTAATTAAATACTAAATTATGGGTATTTTTATCAAAATTGAACACTTAACACTGGTGATGACTGTGTCGGTCATCTTCTTTGGTAATAGCCGATCACCAGTGATAATTTGGAATTTTTAGCTAAAAATTATGGTTCTAAGATTTTTAAGACTGATATACTCAATGGAAAAGTTAGAACTTTTATCAAAGATCATTTGACCATTCAAATTCAATGCAATTCTAATCTAAGATGTGAGGTATGATCTATAAGATTTGCACCATTCATCATGATCCTCAGGATGTGAGGAACAAAACCCATCAATCAATTTGAGCATTGGTGAAGATCTGATGGATATGAAGTTGATAGCAATGTAGGTCAAGATCATACTGATCTGTGATCAATTTGATAATCCATCATCATCTTGCAATCAATTTGTCATCAAATGTTAGATTATGGCAAAATCTACAAACCCCCACATGATCCAACCATTAATTAGTCACCTAAAACTAGATCTGTGACATATTTAATTTTTGTCATGATCTAACCATTTATCGATTATTAAAGGCTAGATCTACAACTTATTTGCCTCTTCAACATTATCTATCCTTTGATTAGCTACTGAGAACCTAGATCCATGATTAATTTGAGCTTCCAATTGAATCTGACTGTTGAGTTAACACTAGACATCTGATATGTAATCAATTCATTCCCCACACTAATCTTTATGTAGAATAGTGATCAGATGCCTAAATTCATGATTGATCCAAATCTTCACCATATTCTAACCATAGATCCATCACCAAAAATCCTAGTATAAGGATATATATATATATATATATATATAGGACCCTTTTCCATGATTTGACTGTTGGATAGTGGTTAGATGCTAAAATTTTGTAATTGAGCCCCTCGTTTCCTTGATTGATGGGCCAAAACATTTGATCTATATCATCTTTTATCCAGTGCATATCAAAGAGTAAAACCCCTTTGCTTATTCGACGATCAATGGAGTTTAGTTGGAAATCTATATAAGGTATCGACACAGCCACGATCATGCTTCGTTGTGACAATCCATCAACAATCTATCATTTCTTGTATGATCTAAGCAAGGACTCACGTTCAACAAGGTAGAAAATGGAAAACTCATCTTGGATTTTTATCCATTTTGTTAGATCTACTTCATGCATATTAGATCTTAGTTTCTAGACCAATCCTACCCTTAGATATCTAATCCATGCTTAGGAGAACTCAGATCGTGAGACCTAATGAGAAGTGTTTAATCTTGAATAAAAACCTCCCAGTTAGTTACCCATGTATAATAACTTATAGGGAAAGTAAGGTTTTTTGGCTAAAATTCGTAACACATGTATTTTTTGGCCTAATGACTCAAAATTTTGATATTTTGTAGGTCTAAAGACTAGTCGAAAGGACAAGATCGATAGGGATGAAAATGAATGATCAAGATCAAAAGCTAAAGTCAAATCCTAAAAGTCATCAAGCCAACCTGAGATCAAGGTCAAGATCATCTTTAGCACAAGCAATGGTTTCAATTAAAGGAGCTCAAAGTGGGCCAATGCATAAGCCATGTAAAGTCCACCATCTTTGCATGGGTTTCACTTATGCCACTTAGCCATATCCAAGCCATGAACAAGGTGACACGATAAAGATACAAGCCAACCACCAAAGCCAAAGATTTGAGCCAGCAAGCTAAGCCAACTTAGCCATCTAAGCTAGTCGTGAAGCATTTCTGACGGAACCTTCAAAGTTAGCTATCAAAGCCATATAAGTTAAGCTAAATGGAAGGCCATGATAGGTGGAGAATCCAAAGAATTATCCTTGAGATTTATGGATATATTTTAAAGATAATTGAGGAATAATTCACTAGGACATGGTAGCATGTGGACCAACAGGAAAAGGCCCCTCTATTTTTCTTGTTTTTCCATGTTTTTCTTAATTTTTTCTCACTTTCCACTACACCGCAATGATATGCCTTGAATTTGACTTTCCATTCCAGAGTACTACCTATCTAAGACTCTCTCACCTTCCTAAACTCCCATCCAACCAATCCACACTTCCCAGGAAACCACTTAGCTAATCACTTTTCTCCATCTCATTTCTCTTTCCTATATTTTCCTACCCATCTCATTCCACCCACCTCCATATCTCTTTCATACCCCATACTAGCAAACCCACTTTCCATATTTCAAGGTATTCCATGATTTTTGAAGGGAGGAGATGCCCCTTCCTAAAAAAGTGGCATCTCGCACCTTAACTCCCTCAAAAGTAGCCCACTTGATGTCTCTTTAAGAAAACCCTAGGAAGCCTCCATCCTAGTAATTCGATCCCTTTATTTTTTATCCCACCCTAGCTTTACCTGAAGCAACCCTAGGAAAATTAGAAAACAAAGTATAAAAGAGGCCCAAAAAAAGAAATCAAAGACAACTTTTAAAGGAAGCAAAGAATGCCTTCTCCAAAGTGAGGAAGAATCCTCTTCTTTCACTTCTCCTCTTACCTCTTTGCATTCAATGATTTTCTCTTAGGGTGGCTGGCATCTCTCCCTTGGGAGGAAAAAGACGAGTCCTTCACTTTAGAGGAGGGTATTCTTTTCCTAACTCATATTTTCCCCTTTTCCAAGCATTCAAGAAATTTATCCCTTTGTAGCCATAACCTCCAAGCCATTCCACGTCTCCCTCTTGCATGTCTCCATTGAGTTTTACATGTTAATTTCCCTATTGGTTCTTCATCCTTTTTCCATATTGCTTGTTTACCTTATTGAATTGCTTTTATTTGAAGCCTTAGATCCTTGTATTCAAGGACCAGAACTCTCTTATAGTTACAGCAACGAGAGTGTTGACCTTGGATCAAGTTCTTTACTCCTTGAATATCCTTGAGTTCCATGCTTATCTTTTGCCTTCTTTCTCATTTTTTCCCTCTCTTTTTCCTTGGTTCTCTCTTTGATTACATGCACACTTGCTTAGGATTGGGATATTGGATTGCATAGAAGAAGATAGTAATAATTTCTTTAGATGTATTTTGAGCATTGAATGGTTTGCACACCCCTTGGATGAGGCACACCACTCTTATACTTAACTAGCATATAATTCGATTGAAGATGGTTCTTTATTGAAGCATACTTCCCATGAGTGTTCTATGTTGTTTAAATCTTATTCTTCACGAATGTTTAATTTAGTTTTGCATATTCAATTTCATACATCATTCACTTTAGATTAGGTAAATATTTACGCTAGTTTTGCATCAAAGAAACATATCATGGTTCCATGCACACAATCCCTTGGATCACATGCATGGACTAGAAGTTTTGTTTGTTAGAAAATTGCTTGCTTGAATTGAGAATTTCATACTTAGATTAGTTTCATACATCCTATGCTAGTTAGTTTTCATTTCATTCATGTGCACTTTCGATAATGCATAATTTCCATTATATTTTCATGCATAATCTGTACAATTCCTTGAGCACAACGTTTTGCATAAATTGTTTAGTTCATGTTCAGATTAGTTCTCCTTGCTTTAGGTTTAGTTGCATACTAGGATAGTTTCAACTGTTTCCAATATAAGTTTTTTGAAAAGTCTACTTTTAGAAAGTCTTAAATTTAGGAAGTTTTCAATTAGGAAAGTTGTTAATTTAGTATGTTTTTACTTTAGCATAAATTCTATCTTTAGGTGTTAATTTCCATGTTAGTTTAGGAAAAGGTCTCTTAAATTTTGCTAAGTTAGATAATTTAAAGTAGGGACCATTAGTATCACAACCATTTGATCCCTTATGGGATCGACCTCGTCGCCTAAATTACTACAACCAATTAGTGCGCTTGTGAGTTTAACTTAAAATCACAACAAGTTTTTAATGCCCCGTTGTTGGTGAGTCATAATGTTTTGTATAGTGGACCACTATTTAGTTTTAGTCTAGGTTTAGTGTGCATTAGTTTAGGGTTATGCATTAATTTGTTATTTTCCTCTTTTTGACCATTTTTTTGATTTTGTGTGAGAGGAAAATCTGCATAGAAGCAATAGCAGTCTTGTGGGCCACGGCTTCAACGACACAGACTAGATTTTCATTGCTTTCCTAGATTAGACTTTGAGTGAAATTGTAGTGAGGCCCATTATAAGTTTAAGTTCAATTAAATTCATTTTTTAAATGGGTTATAATAATATGGGGCAAGTGTGGGGTATGGTGACCCACACTTGATCATCATCCGACCCCTCATTGTAAGCAATCCTCACCCAAATTTTAATTTTAAGGATAAAGTGCTTCTAGTGTAATTTTTCATTTGTAATGCTAGTATAATCGATATAGATTGGGTTCAAGCATGGATAAGTGTTTCATAATACTTAAGATTGTTACATTGGTTCAAGCACCTATTTAACAAAGGCTAGCCTGAGCTCAGCTATAACCAAAGCATAGGCTGCATGGTTATGGTGTCCCATTTGTTAAGGTGCTTGACCCTTTGTTATGTAGTATATAAGTAGTCACTAGTTTGATTTTTGTTTTACATAGCATATTTACAGCATTATGGTGGAATGAAACTTAATGCGAGTAAAGGCCCCATAGGAACCCTTATAAGATAAGGACTGGATTTCATCACCAACTCCTTGGCATACCTAAGAACTAATCAGTATCCTTGTATCTCATGATCCTAGCCTTGAACATTAATTTAAAACCAAGTAGAAAGAGACTTAGGGTATCAAGCTCATACGACCCTTTTAGAAGGATGCAATCTATTTTCACCTCAGTGGCTTCTAAGCATTATGGTTATATTGGGTGTCTTAAAATCCATATGATTTTCCCACACCTCTTGTTGATGTCAGTTAATGCCTAAACACCTCCTAACATGAGGATTGTATTAATCACTTTTGAGAAGAACTCAACTGGTAAGCAATAGTCTTATCTAGGTAAAGGGAGGAGCTATCTAGATCTAAGTATAAGAAGCTACCACCTATGCATTAAGAAATGATAATCAAGATACTACTTGATTAACTGATGTGAGGATTTGATTGTGCATTATTTAGCTTAGGAATAACAATTAGATTACATCATATAGTTATGGTTTTCCACAAAAAAATAGAAGAAAAAACTCATTCATTGTATGTAATGACCTGTTTCATTGTATGCAAAGTTAAGAACAAAGGCTTATATAAGGGAATAGATTTCATAAATTAGATACATTGATGGGGATAGATATTATGGAAAGTCAATTACCTATGATAATAGCTTCTATGCAAGCTACACCACAACTTCAATCCCGCAATAATTATACCTATTATGAGCATCCCTATCCCACTCCTTCATGGCCATCAAACACCACATTCAATGGTTATTATCAGGAGCTTATGGATGCACATAATGCATTTACATACCTTAGCAATGATTACTATCTTGAGACAAATTATAATGGATGAGGAAGGCATCATAAACAACCATGGTCTTCGGATAACCAATATCAGGAAGAACTACAATGGTCCCATCTTGGTCAACACTACCATGATTATTGAGAATATTAAGGTCAATCATCATGGGTTCAACCTGCTCAGCCCTTTTTCAGGACCCAAATGCCACAACAATACCAACTTTGCAAGTCATTTCCTTTATAGCATGAAGAACCACCATTAGAAGAGAAAATGCAGCATATTTATGAGATAATAGAACAAACTATGGCTATCATTGATAAGAGGATTGAGGAAATGAAACAAGAGATGGAGGAATGGGAATATAAAATGAAACAAATATGGAAAAATACTGACAGAAACATTGCTGAATTTATAAAAAGGACTTCAAAAATGAAACATATTAGGGATAATGAAGAGCCATTTGTTGTTGATAGTAGGGTGGAAATCTCTTATGATCATTCTGAGCCACAAATTCTAGAACCATCCATAGAAGCCTTCAACTTAGATCTACTCAATCCATGTCTTATTCCTTGTTACGATTATGATGAAAAGACTTCCATTGATGAAGAGAATGAAGCTATAGAAGCATCCAACCTAGATCCTCTAGAATTGTGTCCTACTTATTTTTATGATTTTGACAAAGACACATCCATTGTAGAGGTGAATGAGTTGTTGGTTACTGTGCAGTTAACGAACACATCTCAATGGCAAGCAAGAGTAGGACCTCTTATAGAGCTTAAAATACTAATTAAGCCTTACAATGTAGAAAACAAACCTGATTGGGACCTACTGACCTTATTTGAATAAAATTTAAAAGTATTGTAGGCCCATTAGAAACCTTACAGTTGATGTACAAACCCTACATTGAGGGTACACCTTAGAAGATAATTAGGGTTTAAGAAATACCATGTTCCTGCCTCTAATAATACAATAAAAGATTTTTAGGGAAGGGCATAGTTAGCTTGCACCCAAATTTCAGGACAATGTAAGAGAAATGGAGGATAATGATAAACTGAGTACAACAGTCAATGTTATCCCTAAAATTGGTGTACATAAGGACCATACATCTCCATATGGTCCATCAAAATTTAACTCTACAATAGTTCAAAATGTCATTGTATTACCACCACCTCAAAATATAAGGTGGAGGAATTATTTTGATTATCGTAAAATTTTGAAGATGGGGATTATCAATATGATATCCTATAATTCAAAATCATGCTGGTCTATTATGTCACGTTGTTAGCATCACCAAAAATCTCTAGGCGGAGGCAATATATAAACTACCTTGAGAATGTGAAATAGCATGAGAAATCTTTCTGGCTCATTGTTAGGGTTAGGATTAGAAAAAATAAGTTAAACTAGCTAGGTCTAGGTTTGGATGGTTAGATTAGTTATAGGCCACATCTAGCTGAAGATGTTAAACTTAGCGCTTTTTGGGAGGCAACCCAGGATTTTTTTAAAGAATGTCTCATTAGTCTACATTACCCATTCATTATTTAGGTGTCCTACATTTCAAAACATTGGGGACAATGTTTAGTTTAGGTTGGGGTATAGATATACATGAGCTTTTTAACTTTCTTGTATTTTAAAACATTTTAAAAAATTGATAAGTACTTTATATAGATGAGAAGTTAGATTTTTTGAATATTCAGTTTTTGAACTTTAGCTTATTAATAGAGTTGTATACAATAGCTCACTATTTTATTCTTTTCTAAAGTGTCTCATGAAAAATTAATCTCAAAAGGTTAATTGCACAAAATAGCTATATATGGTTTAAGTTGAAGAGAAAAATATAACTTAGAGATCTTGAAGAAGATATGTGGAGACTTTAACCCAAGTAAATTTTGAGAAATTCTTCTTTTTCTGAGGGTTATACACAAATTCACAATTTTCTTTGGAGGTTAATAGTTCTTAGTTGGTCTTAGTATTCTTCATCTTGGTCAATTATTGAGAAAATATAAAAGAATATGCCATATATCTCTTATGTTTATAATCATTCTTAAGTCATATGAAACCTAGGCAATGATCGAGGCCATTCTTGGTAAACCTAGAGCCTTTAGCCTTCCCTAAATTATTGTCCACTAGTTATCCCATTGAGGATTTTAAATATCATCCTTTTCTTTGTTAGTTATACAAATCTTTACCTATATCAAACGCCTATAAGATACCCATTACCCAGTTGTTTTGAAAATATGTAGAGAAGATTGAAGAATATCTTTGGAAAAAGTATAAATAATTGAATTCAAGAGATGAACATCGAGGTTAAAAAGAAGAAAAAGTTCAAAAAGGCTATATAAATCTAAGAGAATAAGAAACAAAAGATCATCATGGAAAAAGAAGAATGCTCACTCTTGCGAGGAAATATGAAAAAGTTGTGAATACAATGATAGAAGACTTTTACATATTTACCAGAGAACCTTTGTTTACCTTTATATCCATTCTTTTGATAACATTTACCCAAGCAACATTTCATCCTAATAGAAGTCCTAACTTGATCTGAGGAGAAGTATGGCTTAGATATGGTCATAAATAAATAAGAAGTTTGGTAGAGTGTAACATTCTTAGTAGTTGATATCCTTTCATGAGATCATTACCATTCCTTCTAAGTTATCATTCTTTTGTATGAAATATGTGAGACTTTTGGATTTGATGAATAGCATTTTACTCACATATTAATGAGAGAATTATACCTTTTTGAGTGACTTCTTTTTGAATGACATGTATATCCTTGAGAATTGAAGTCAAAGCATACATTTGGACAGTAATTTCCTTTATATTTTACTTGAAAGCTATAATTATTTATTAATTATAGGACAAGCTCACCTTCCAAAGTTTAATGAAATAATGAGATATCTTTAGCACAAGGGTTGAATTTTGAGCATTTTTGTCATCTTTATTAGCTGGTTTTAGGATTTAATAAAAGCTACTTAAAAGAATTTTCTTAGATGAATATATAGCTGTCATAAAAATTTTGAGAATTTTGTGGGTATATTTACTGCAAAGTTTCACGAGGCCTAATTCATCCACTAGGGGTAAGCTAAGGATTTAAGGGCTTGTTACATATGCTAAATGCAATTGTGAGTATATATAGAAGTGGCACTTTGTATTTTTTTCGTAAAATAAATTTTTGCATGTTTTTCTCAAAACTAACAAAATGCTAGTTGGGGAGTGTGATAGGTGTCTAATTTTTCATAAAAATCACCCAATTAGTTACTAATGTATTATAACTTACAAGGGTAAAATAGGGTTTTGACCAAAATTTGTAACACATGCATTTTTTGACTTAATGACTCAAAATTTTGATATTTTATAGGTTCAGAGGATAATACAAGGTAAGTATGTAATTAATCAGATTTTTTTAGGATTTAATTAGAGTTTTTAAGTTTTTGTTGGAAGCAACATGATGATTCAATGATCAAGATCAATGGGGATGAAAATGGAAGATCAAGATCAAAAGAATGAGTCAAAGCTTAAAAATAATCAATCTAACATTAGGTCAAAGTCAAAATCATCTTTAGGATAAGTAGTAGTTTCAATTAAAGGAGCCAAAAGTGGCCAAAGTGGGCCCATACACAAGCCAAGCAAAATCCACCACCTTTGCATGGGTTTCACTTAAGCCACTTAGCCATATCCAAACCATGAACAAGGCGACAAGCTAAAGAGCTAAGCCAACCACCAAAACCAAGGATTTAAGCTATTAAGCTGAGCCAACTTAGCCATCTAAGCTAGCCATGAAGCCAAGCCAATGGAGTCTTAAAAGTTAGTCATCAAAGCTACATAAGCTAAGCAAAATGGAAGGCCATGATTGGTGGAGAATCCAAAGAGTTATACTTGCTATTTATGGAGATATTTCAAAGATAATTGACAAAAAATTCACTAGGATAAGTTAGCATGTAGACCAATAGGAAGTGACCCATCCATTTTTCATGTTTTTCCTTGATTTTCCCAATTTTTTCTCACTTTCCACCCCTCCACTAAAATGCATGACGAATTTTACTTTTCATTCAAGAGTCCTACCTTTCTAAGACTCTCAGCTTCATAAACTCCCATCTAAATCATCCAACCAATCCTCACTTCCTAGGAAACCACCAAGCCAATTACTTTTCTCCATCTCACTTCTCTTTCCTATCTTTTCCTACCCATCTCTTTCCTCCCACCTTCTTATCTCTTTCCTGCCTCATCCCAATGAACCCACTTTCCATATTTGAAGGGATTCCATGATTTTTGAAGTGAGGAGATGCCCCTTCCTAGAAAAAGTGGTGTCTCCCACCTTAACTCCTCAAAAGTAGCCCACTTGATGTCTCCTTAAGAAAAGCCTAGGAAGCCTCCATCCTAGCAATTCATTCCCTTTATTTTTCTTCCCCCATATCTTTACTTGAAGATACCCTAGGAAAATTAGGACATAAAGTATAAAAGAGGCCCAAAAAAAGGAATCAAAGACTACTTTTGAAGGAAGCAAAGAACACCTCCTCCAAAGTGAGGAGGCATCCTCCTCTTTCACTTCTCCTCTTACCTCTTTGAATTTAAGGATTTTTCTCTTAGAGTGGCTGACATTTCTCCCTTGGGCAGGAAATGGCACCTCCTTCACTTTGGAGGAGGGAGTTCTTTTCCTAACTCATTTTTTTCCCCTTTCCAAGCCTTCAACAAATTTCTCACAGCCATATCCACACCTCCCTCTCGTATGTCTCCATTGAATTTTACATGTTAATTTCTAGGTTGATTCTTCATAATTTTTTCTTTCCATGTTGCTTGTTTACCTTGTTGAAATGCTTTTATTTGAAGCCTTAGATCCCTGCATTCAAGGACCACAACTCCCTTGTAGTGACATCCAAGAGAGTCTTGACCTTGAATCAAGTTCCTTACTCCTTGAATATCCTTAAGTTCCGTGCTTATCTTTTGCCTTCTTTTTGTTCTTTTCCCATTGTCTTTTCTTGAATCTATCTTTGATTACATTCACGCATGCTTAGGATTGGAATATTAGATTTCATAGAAGAAGATAGCAACAAAGTTTTTTTAATGTATTTTGCTCACTATATGGTGTGCACACTCATTGGGTGCGGTGCACCACTCTGTACTTAAATTCCATTTAGTGAGATTGAAGATGGTTTTTTATTGTAGTATACTTCCCATGAGTGTTCTATGTGGTCTAAATCTTATTGGTGATGGATGTTTGATCCAGTTTTGCAATTTCAATTCCATACATCATTCACTTTAGATTAGGTGTATTTTCAGGCTAGTTTTGCATCAAAGAAGCATGTTATGGTTCCCTACACACAACCCCTTGGATCATGTGCATGGACTTGAAGTGTTATTTCTTAGAAACTTGCTTGAATTGAGAATTTCATAGTTAGTTAGATTTGTTTCATACATCCCATGGTAGTTAGTTTAAACTTTATTCATGTGCAGTTTCCATGATGCATAATTTCCTTCTTATTCTTATGCATAATCCACCCAATTCCATGCTCACCATGTTTTGCATAAATAGTTTGGTTCATGTTAAGATTAGTTCTTCATGCTTTAGGTTTAGTTGTCAGCTAGGATAGTGTTGATTGTTTCTAATCTTAGTTTTTATAAAAGTTTAATTTTAGAAAGTCTTAAATTTAGGAATTTTTTATTTGAAAATTTGTTAATTTAGTATGTTTTAAGTTTAGCATAAATGCTATCTTAATGTGTTAATTTCCATGTTCATTTAAGAAAAGGTCTCTTAAATTTGGCTAGGTTAGATAATTTAAAGTAGGCACCACTAGTATCACAACTGTTCGATTCCTCATGGGATTGACCTCAACACGTGAATTACTACAACTGATTCATGTTCTTATAAGTTTAACTTAAAATCACAAGAAGTTTTTGGTGCCCCATTGCCAAAGAGTCACAATGTTTTGTGTTATAGGCCATTATTTACCTTTAGTCTAGTTATAGGGTGCGTTAGTTTAGTATTTTGCATTATTTTTTCATTTATTTGCTATTTCTCTCATATTGACCAATTTGTTTAATTTGTGTGTGTGGAAAATCAGCAAAGGAGTAGTTACGATCTTATGGACCATGGCTTAATCAATATAGATTATACTTTATTACTTTACTAGATTAGGATTTGAGTGAAATTGTAGCGAGGCCCATTATAATTATAATTTTATTTTTATTCAATTTTTAAATGGGTTGTAATAATATAGGGCAGGTACAGGGTATGGTGGCTCACGCTTGATCATCATCGGATCCCTCATTGTAAGCAATCCTCACCCAAATTTTAACTTTTAGGATAAAGTGTATTTAGTGTAATTTTACATTTGTGATGCTAGTATAATTGATATTGATTAGACTCATGCATGAATAAATTTTGCATAATAATTAGGATTGTTGCACTAGTTCAAGCACCTATTTAACAAAGGCTAGTTTGAGCTTGGCTATAACCCAAGCATAGGTTGCATAGTTATAGTGTCTGGTCTATTAAATTGCCTGACCCTTTTTTAAGTAGAATCTAAGCAGGCATTAGTTTGATTTTTTTTTTTTTTCATTACATATTTATAGTTTTATGGTGGAATGGAATTTAATGCTAGTCCACCTATCTCTTTGTCCCCTTGAATAGTATCTAATTAACTGCCCTAAATCTCTATAGACAAATCATCTACAGGGCTGTCTCTATGATGGTGGATGTTGATGCTATTGTTGTCTACCAGTTCTAGGACATGGCTGTCTAAAGTGTCTATCCGCTCCATCTAATACTCCTTTCCCTGTCTACATCCCTACTCTATTTGCTTGAATGCTATTGTATCTATGAAAATGCCTTCTTGCCTTAGTAGGTTTACTTTAACTACCTCTGTTTGAGTCCCTAAGGCCTGCACCAGTGCTGAGGAAGTCCCTCTCTAACATAGAGCCCATGTCTACTGCCTCTATCAGTGACTTAGGATGCGTTATCATCACATAATTCCTCAATTTGGGTGTCAACCCATCAACAAAATTTTCTACTACCTCCTTACCCTTGTGGTGAAGGAGTTAGGAGCAAACCTCCTCAACAGTGCAAACCAATTTAAATATTTCTGAACCGTCTGATCCCACTGCTCTAGAGAAGTAAACTCTCTCTACATCACTTAATGCATGAGGTAGAAAATTCTACTCATCTACGGTCTTTTTAAAGGCCTCTAAGATAAAAGTCTTAGTAGTGGAGGAACACGTCTTCTTAAGCGACTGCTAATAGAATCCTGCCTTACCCTTTGGCAGATATGTAGCCACCCTTACTTGGTGGTAAGTGCCCTCTCAACCTCTAAAAGATATCTTTCAACCACTATATCACCATGTCTTTAGAAGTGCGATACCATCTTCATAAGAATTTTTAATACTTCTAGCTTGGAAAACATGTCTAAACTAAGATAATTGAATCCTTATAATTACATTTGGTGTCCTCTTAAATTTCCCTTAGCTAATATTTATTTAATGTTTGCATCCTTTAAATATTTACAAATCTAGCAACTCTCTCCAATAAAATTGATCTTTCAGAATTAATCCCTCTTTAGTCATTGAAAACTGCATTATCACCACCATTGCTATTCAATCAATTATAATTATTTTTATCCTATGTTATGCTCAAAGTATAACTCTTTCTCCTTATCCACTTTAATTACTCTCTCTCTCTCTCTCTCTCTCTCTCTCTCTCTCTCTCTCTCTCTCTCTCTCTCTCTCTCTCTCTCTCTCTCTCTCTCTCTACTTGATTCACAACATATAATAGACACTTCTAATATGAGTCAAATAAATAATATTATTAAATACTCTCATATGATGTAACATCCATATCAGTCTTTCTATAATTCTTTCCAATAACCTACTAAATAATTTGATTTTATTTGCTAAATTTTTGTGTTCTTACTTTAATTCCCTACTCATGTGCTAATCCTTATCACCATTTAATAAATATTCTTATAAAATAGTTGTTATATCCTTCAAGCACTATGCACATTCAAATCATAACTAGAACTCCAAGAATAATTAAATAAGCATTTACTTCTCAATCATGAATTATTGTAGGTATTTTTGTGCATATAAAAACTCCCTCATTTTCACCTCATAAATCAAATAATTCATCTTCCAAAGCATCAAAGTCTTATTATATCAAGTTTCAATGATTTTCATAATACCATAAGTTTTATTTGTCAAATATAACCACTACATGTATAGACTAATGTTGTAGTTCTCTTAAAATCTGCTAACATTCATAGGTAGCATTTATTTCACAATCATCAACATTTCCCATATGAGTTATCTCTATGACATATTTAGGCAATCAACTCACTAATTGGAATGTATATGACTTTTGAACTAGTTGGAGTGGCTATGATGGAGTAGATTGGGTTCTAATACCAAGCTCTAGTACCCCATGTTGTAAGCATACAAATAAGTACAAACTTTTCAAAAGTTTGGACCCCTAGTTAAAAAGTTTTATTTTAAAATTGACTAAAAATATACATTTCAAATGAAAAACAATCATTTCCAAAACCCAGGAGTCATAAAACTCACAAACCACGGATTTAAAGGTGAAATGACGTCCTCATTTTTGCCAAAAATCTGACAGTTTCTCCTCTATATTTTAGATGAAAGCATGCAATGCGATAAGTACCAGGTAGACACAATAAAAGAATACACATAACTAGGAGACTCAGTCAACATAACCATTTATCCTAACTATTTAAAAGCTTCGACCTAACCATGCACATTGGCAATGAGTAATAGACTAAGAAAACAACCTAACTTAGGGTCTATTCATCCACAACCATTACGTCCAACATAAGCATGTCTTTATATCCAAGTCATAAAAGAGTAAACCCTTACATAAGTAGTTCATTTACAATGTCCAAAAGCAAACTCCTAGTAACCCACATACATCAATGAGGTCTACTGAAATGATGCTGAATGCTGCCAATGCCCTCACCTACACTTAGTCATGTAGTGGAAAACATCATCATTTATGCTCATCTGCAGATACCAACAAAATACACCAGCACTCATGAGGAGGGGGATCACAAAGGAAGAAGTTTGCCCATGAAACATACTTCCCAAACCACAGGCCATACTCCTAGCATGTCTCTTGTTTGGAGGTTAGGGGCCAATTTGAAGTCACATAGCATAGTGCCCAGGTTATCACAACTAGGGTAGCTTTAAAATTACTTGCAAGCATATGAGTCAATGTAGAATTTTCATTCAAGTGAGGTTGATCCCATGAGGAATCTCACATTTTGCAATGGATTGCATTTTATTGAAATGGATTTACGTCAGCCAAAGAAAGAGAGTTGCATAGATTTAGGATATTAGACGTAAACAAGAATGTAAATCAAAACTAAACCATTATAATGGAAACTTACCTAATTGACATGCATTTAAATAAGGAAACAACAATAAGATAAGTATGAACTACAGTAACTAACTTATGACAGTTACTAAAAATGGAAACTTTCATAACCTAGACTTAAAAGTAAACAAAACTTAAGCTAAGCAAATGGAATGTAAACATAACTAATTAGTATGTAAGAAAATAAAGAAACTACAGAGAATTAGAAAGATTCAGACTAAGAAATTAAACTTAAGGGAATTACCTAAAATGAAAACTTTCCTAATTTTGCACTTTCCTAAACTAAAACTTGCAAGAAATACAACTTTATAAAAATAAAAAAGAAACTTTCTAAACCAAAAACAACATGCAAACAGGTAATTTGACTACTATTAATGGGACTTAGTACCATGCGCATGGTTCTAGAACTGTGTACATGGTTCTATGGCCTCAAAGATGACTAGATTTGATGCTTCTAATGCAAGTTAACATGCAAACTCACAGTGGGAGAAATCTAAATGGCTACTTAAGGACTAAAGGAAAGGAGGTTTTTTGGTGGCTGAAAATAAAGCACAAAGTTAAGAAGAAAACAATTTCCAGATTTTGGTACTTAAGAACCTTAACTAAAACATGCATAAATGATCAATTGAATTCATAAATTTTATGCAAGGAAACAACCCATATCTAAAGTAATTTAATGAAATAAACAATCCACACAATAATTCCAACAAAAATTTATTGAATCATATCCTTTTTACACCAAAAACTAGATGCATTATACATATTTTATTGCTGAAAATTGCATCTAATTCTTAAGCATGAAATTCTATCTAAACAACACCAAAAATGCAATATAATACTCACAAACTAAGTATGATGATATGAAAATGAAAACCAGGAAGGAATTCAAGAGGAAAGAAAGCTACGTGGGTGAACTAAGTTAGGACAATGGACCTAAAACTAAAGGGGAAAAAAAGGTAAAAAATGTGATTTTTAAGGGGAAAATGAAGGATTTAAGCTAGATATTCAGTTGGTTGTTTCTAATAGAGAATAAATAACTTGAATCTTGATTTAATAACAAATAAAAACTACAAAATTGAAGTAAGAAAGGAAAGGCTCAAGGGTTGAAAAGATAGTATGGGCATTAAGGAACGAAACAATGAAAATTAAAAACAATGAAACTGAAGCAAAACAACTAAGTTACTAACCTGAATTGGAGAGAAAATAAGCAGGAGAATAGTAAGAAAACTAGAGGAAAAAAATCATTTAAGAAATCCCATAGTCCATCAACAAATAACACCAAAGGAGAGGTTGATTTCAAGGTGTCTTACTCACCTCTATTGGAAAAATTTGTAAGAACCATGAGGGTACATATGGATGAGTGGGTTCCAAATTTAGGAAAGTGTGAGGCCATGAGGAAAGTTTCTCTAGGGTTATGGTATTGAATGAGGAAGGTTTTATAGGAGGAAATTTAGGTAGGAATGATGTCATAAAGATGACATAAGATAGAGAGAAAAACTTGCGTTGACTGGTTTCTAAATTGGAAAGGGGGGGAGGCATCCTTTTCCATGGAGGAAAAAGTGGCCTTACACCCTTTTAATTGGGTGAAGTTTGAATGTAGAAAATGGAAAAAATGTGTGGATGAAGTAAGGATGGAAATTTTGGGGTTAAACCTATGGTTTTAATGTGCTTGAATGGTCTTAGACTATGGTTTTGTAATTAGGAAACCTTGATTTAGCCAACTAAGCAAGAGGGGCATCTTCCTCTTGGATGGTTGCTCCCTCCTTCACTTAATAATATGGAATCCTACTAGAATGGATGGATTAGGGTCAAGAAATGGATTAGAAATGTGGGATTTTCTCTTTTTATCCCTTAATGCATGATTGTCTTACCTTTTACATTAATCCCTCAAAATCCCTTAAAAATCACACTTTTAACAAAGGAAAGTTGCTTGAATTGATGCTCCAATTGTGTGGCTCCATGTGGCACTCCTCCTTGGCTTAATGGCTTACTTTGATGGCTCATGCCTAGGTGGCTTAAGTGGCTTCATGGCTTGTTTTCAAGGCTTGAGTAGCTCATGTGGCTTATCACCCTTTTTCTGATGGCTTTAATTGCTTATTTGAATGGCTCCCATACAAAGGTGGTGGAAATGCATGGATTTTTGCATGGATCATTTTAAACACCTTTGCTTTTTTCTAATTTCTTCTAGAGGCTCAACCCATGAAAAAATCTGCAAAGGCAAATATCGCTCGTTAGATTATCTTCTCATTTTCGATAAAAAAGAGTAAAAAAAACCTAATTAAATCTTAAAAAATTATGATGATTCACATACTTTGATTAGCTTCAGACTTGCAAAATATTAAAACTTTGAATCATTTGTCAGAAATGCATGTCTTACAAAATTCTGGTTAAAAATACTAATTCAATACTATAAGTTATAACACATGGGTTACTAATTGGGTAATTTTTATACAAAATTGAACACTTATCAACAACCCTCTCACAACTAACTCTAGTCATCAAATAATTTAGCACCTTGTGTCATATCATATGACCCACCCATTTCAGGTCCACATATCATTATCATCACAATATGAGCATGATCATATTAATCATGAGCACACTTAAGTTACTCATGCACATCATATCAATCATCATCCATAGAATCATAAGAGTCAAATATTCACAATCTCAAGCCATTAACAGAAACTTGATGGGGTAGCTAATCAAACTCGTGATTCCCATATGCCATGTCATAGATGGATTCTAGGGGCATTGCACAAGTAGCACATTAAGTGGTTGGATTATGATGCTCAGTTATTAGATTCATTAAGAGAAAGGATTCACTAAACTTTACTATTGAGTACTTAGGATGTCTACCGTCATGAATCAGAGAAAAGTTCATCTTCACACTAATTATCTAGTAATCTAATGAACTAAATTCAATGATCAGTTTAATCTAGATTGTTCCTTATTGCATAAAATTTGTTTTCATATTAGATTTGGTCAGATCAGAGGTCCAGATTGCATCAACACTCAAATCCTTGAAAAGGGGTTGTCTGTAGAAAATTGCATTAGATTGTTTGTGGAAATCTTATTGTTTTTTGACCTTTTACGAAACCAAATTAGGTAAGAATTCCACAAAATTTCAACCAAATGATTCATGTCAATTATAGTATATTTTTTAAAATTTAATGGAAAAATTCCATCTTTTGGTGCCTAGAATAATAGCATCTTTCTCCACAGGCTTTCAACCTTTCTGCTACACTAAAGTCAAAAGCTCTCTATTTTTTGACCTTTTGCTACATTAAAACTAGAAAAATCTTCATAAAAATTTACATGAAGAATTCTAAGTCTATTACATATGCTTAAAATTTCATGGAAATATTCTATCATTTGATATCTGAACCAATAGCATCTCTTTCCATAGGGTTTTTTGCCTCTTAGTTGGAAGTCCCCTTTATACAATAATGAATAAATTGTTGTTTTTTCTCATTAGATCATCTATATTTTTTAGATAAAATAAAAAGGTATAGTTTTCATTGTAAGATGCATCTGATAAGCGTACTAGAATGTACAAGGAATCAACAGTGCACAATCATGTAGGTAGCAAAATGCATGATCTAAAAACATGATTAAAGCATGAGATTCTCTTTACTAAAATTAATGGAGATTTTACTGATAGGAAATACAATTGAAAAATAACAAAGAATGAGAAAATATCTATAGAAGTTCAAGCATACCATCAATTTTGACATCGATGAAAAATATAATTATTGTATCATGTAAAATAGTTGAAAGCCTCTTTATAAGAAAACTTTATAAAATCCTAATCTAAGAGTTTAGCCAACCCCTCCTTTCCTTCTTCTATTCTCTTCTCCTTTTCCCTCTAGTCTTTCACATTTTTCCTTAGCACCCAAGTTTGGATAGTTTTTTTTTCCCTCTCAACTTAGTTTTCCTCCTAAGCCGGACATCTTTTTGCTATATATGTTTCTCTCTTTGTGGATCCTATTTCACCTAGGAAATTAGACTTCTCAAACTCCTAAACCTACAAAATCCTCATCAGGTGTCTGGATTCAAAGTACTTAACCAAAGAGTCAATCTCTAGCTGATTTTTATTCTTTTATCATGGATTCCTACTTGAAGTGGACTCTCACATGATTTTTTTCATTATGGGCCATTGGGCTTCTATAATTGCACTAGCTTCTATGGCCAAAACATCCTAGTATCATTTATTTCTTAGCCAATTTGGGTCTCTCAACTTTGGCTCCCATTTAAGTGTCTTAGCCATCTTAATTGGTTCATCTTAAGAGTCTTAGTCCCTTGAGGACACTTGTGAGCTCTTAACATATGGGCTTGGGGCCTATTGTGTGAGCCCTTATGACTAGAAAGAAACATCCTATTGTAACCTATGGTTGTCCAAACCAATTGATAAGTATTCAGTTTTGTATAAAAAATACCCAACTAGTAGCCCTTGTGCTATAAAATGTAGTATTAATTCTAGGGTTTTTTCAAAATTTTCTTACGCATACAATTCTAATCTAATAGTTTAAAAGTTTGTTATTTTGTAGGTTTAGAAGGAAATCCAGCGTATGTGAATCATTTTAGCATTTAATTATGATTTTCACTCTTTTTGTAGGAAGTGAGAAGATGATCTAATAGCCTATATTGGAAGAAAGAAAAGGTAATTAAAATGATCCATGTAAAAAAGTCATGCATTTCCACCACTTGGCATGAGAATTAGAGCAATACATGAGGTTTCCTATTCCAACTAAGAAACCTAAGGAAGCCAAGCTACTCAAGTCTTAAAGCCATGCACTAAGGTCACTTAAGCTATGAAGGAATGAGCCATCAAAGTGAGACATCAAGTCAAGGATGAATGCCACATAGGGCCACATGTTTGGACGATCATAACAAGCGATTATCCTATGCTAAAAGTGTGATTTTAAGATAATTTGAGAGAAAAATGTAAAAGATAAGATGATCATTCATTAAGGAATCCATCAACAAAGAAAACTTCACTTTCTTAATTCATTTATCATCTCAAATCCACCATTCGCCCTAGGGTTTCATGTTTTTTGCATAGGGAGGGAGCCGCCTTCCTAGAAAAGGACCCCCTGCTAATTTCAAGTGATTTCCTAATTAGGAAACCCTAGATCTAAGTCCTTTCAAACCACAAAAAACCTTACATTTTTCTCCATCTTTCCTTACTATTTTATTCTTTTATTCTCCCTCTTTTCATTAACCATTCATCATCAAATTAGAAGGGAAGGAGATCCACTTACCTTCTAAAGGAAATGACACCCCTCACTTTCTAAATTAAGAAAGCACCTAGCCCATCTATCTCACATCACTTTGATTACATCATCTTGCTTACCTAACCCTCCACCTAACTTTCCTACTTTGAAAACCCTAGATCTAGATTTATTTTCATTATTGATTTAGCCCTTTCCTAAGTGGGACCCAAGCATCTATAAATTTCAAGGCTTCCCTTGTTTTTTTTTCAAGTAAAGGTGGGTAAGACATGTTGAAACATTAATTTCCTTTGGTGATCTTTGCTACTGGAATTGGGAATTTCTTTGGTGCTTTTCTTCCTTTTGGATTTCTTGTTATTCCTTTTGTTTTTGGTCTCCAATTCCAAGATGCAGATTTAATTTCCTTGCTTTGATTTCATTTATTTTGCTCATGTTGTTTGCTCTTTATTTCCATACATCTTTTTTCGTCCCTCTTGCTCTCTTTTCTTCACTTAATTCTACTAGTATTTCTTTGTCATTCAATCAAGATCTATGTTAATTCTTGTCCGGTAGTGACAACGAAGAGAAGAGATAGCTTAGAGCCTTAGAATTCCACATATTCTACCTTGTTTTTCAACCTAGCTTTAGGTCCATTTTTGTTATTTTAGTTCATATTTTTACCATCTTTTCTTTTGAATTCCTTTTTATGTTTCCTTTGCTTACTATCTTACCTTATTTTGGGATCATTAAATTGAGTTGTGTTTGGGTTTTGGATGAAAATTTAAGTTTATGAAGGCATAATTTCCAGATTTGAATGTATGTTTTATGTGCACTTTTCCTGATGTATTTGGTATCACTACAATAAAGATCATTGAGGTTTCTTATTCTTAAATTTTTCCATGATCAAAGCACCTTGGATCTAGGTTTTTATATTGTATGAAATTTCTTGCTTCAATTTCTTTATTATGGTTGATTTGGTTAATGTTCTTAAGTGCTTGAGATTTAGAAATTTTTCTTCTTAACTTTGTGCTTTGTTTCCAGCCATCAAAACACTTTATTTGCTTGAATCCTTATGAATTCATTTGTATTTTTAGGTTTTTTATTAATTCATAACCTATGTTTCATATTTGTTTGCATTTAGATTGTCAAAACTGATCACTTTTACACCTATGAATCATGCACATAGTTCATGGATCATGCACATGGTATATATGGTGATTCACCTTGGATTCTTATTGCATTCACTTGATTACAAAGTGTTAAATTTAGAAAGTCTCCTTAATTGTTGTTTCCTTTCACATGCATGTTTCTAATTTCTTGTTAAAGTTAGTTAGATATTATTGGTTACTTGTTTTTGCATATTAATTTAGTGTTAGAAAGTTTCCTAATTTGGTTATGGAAAATTCTATTTTTAGAAAATTTCTAATTCTAGTTTAGGAATGTGTTAATTTAGGAAGGTTTTCATTTTAGTAATTTCCTTAAGTTAGTTGCTGAGTTTAATTCATGCTTGCTTTGTATTATTTTATTTTTTTAAATGCATGATAGTTATGTTAGTTTCTAATTTCATTTTGTAGTTTTAGTTTTGGTAAGTTTCCTTTTATTATAGTTGTTAATTTAATGCATGTCACTCATTTATGCACTTTAATTTTGTAATTCAACCAAATCAATATCACTCTTTGAAGTTAAGCACTTTAAATAAGATCCATCCAACATATAAATTTATGAGATTCCTTGTGGGATCGACCTCTCTTGCATTTAATATTACATTGATTCATGTGCTTGCTAGTTGTGACATCTCATGAAAAATAAAAATAAAAATGAGAAGCCTATATAGAAGGGGGGGCAGATTTGATACTCGCAGCCCCCTCCCATTAAGTGAACCCGACAAACATCGGGTCTATCTTTCCCACACTCGATAGACCAGAAAAAAAAAAAAAAAAAAACTCGACAAAGAGGGAAACCCGGTGGGGAAGGAAGAGGAGGAGAGGAGAAGAGGGGGAAGAAGAGGGGAAGGAAGAAGAAGAGGAGAGAGGGGGAGAACGCTAGGCTAATAGAGAAGACAGGCACACCAGAAAGGAGGAGAAGTAACAAGTTTTAGGGTTTGTAGGAGTTGCAGCGAGTCACTGGAGAAGATGACTACTCGGATTGATGATCCGAGCCTGTAAATTTATTTAGCTTAGAGAGGCGAGCAAAACCCCTAAGTTTAAGGGGAAATCCGAGATGATTTGGATTGTGGATCGAAGAGGAGATCGTCGCACACTTAGGTTTGGAAGATTTTTGACAAATCAGAGCCAATCCAACCCATTCCAAAGGGGGAAAAACATGAAAATGCATCTTGAAGGTAAGATTTACAAAATCCAACTTCAAAATTGTGGAATTTTGTTATATCCATGTGTTTTATGCTAGATTTAAGATTTGGTGATGATCTAGCCTTTAATTCTTCAATCCATGCTTAGAAAAGCACAATATAGGTATGAACAATCTTTGATTTAGTACAAAATTGTTAATTTTGGTTATAAAACGATCGAATAATCTCAACCGTCCGATCGGGTACTGTTCACATAGTAACATCGTGATGTCTAATCAACAATCACACACCACAAATGAGTTCCTCATCCTTAAAAATCAAAGGATGACTAGAATTATATGAATTTGAAGTGAAATAGATTAGATGATATAGGCTGTCCAATTTGCAACTATTTAAACGGACACCTTGTGATGTCAGATCAATGATTAGTGTTATAGATGGATTTCTAAATGTTGAATTAGCTTACATATGATATAAAGTATGGAATTTTGATAAGCTTATATTGAAAATTGGGTGACATGAACTGTTCATGATGTTCATTATAGTAGTCTGATTTAGGAATACAATTATAGGTTGTATTGAAGCCCATAGCATGGAAAATAACGCCTAACTCCAACCCAAGAGTTCATATAGATCGGAATCAAGGGTTAAGACCACTGAACAGTTAAAGTGACTTGTAGTCACTTAAGAAGAGTAGTGGGTAGCCAATCCAGGGCCAATGGTGTGGATTAGAAATCCCATAACTGCTTGTCATTCAACTAGCTATCAACTAATAGCTAATGAAACACTCTTAACATATAAATAAGCATTGTCATATTCCCTTGTGACGACTAGTGTTAGGGACTAACATAGAGGGAGCTTTCATACTAGAAAAGCTAAGAGAAGTCCTAGAATTGTATATCTAAATGCGTGTTTGTATTGTTATAGAGGTGTGATTGATCAGGAGCACGTATGCAAACTAAAGAGATTATTTGCTTTAGAGAACTTAAAGATCTCCATTTGAGGTAGGTGGAATTAAGATTGTTATGATGTTCACTATATATGCATGTGTATATGAATTTCAAGCATTGAAATGAATCTTTTTTGTTTATACGAAAGATAAGATGAATGTGCACACTGAAATTGAATCATGATTATACTGTTTATGCATAAGCTATGCATCATTGTGAACTATGTGAGAGAAATGTAAGACTGATACAAGGAATTGTGAAATGGCTCATATGAGCGAAAGTGGTCGTTATGATGTGGGCAAGCCACAGAGTCATTATGATGTGAGTGTGCCTTTGGGCTGAACAAGATACTGGTTCTTGGATGGACAATCTATCGGTCCCTTAGCCACATTGTTTGGGGACTTTGACACATTCTAAGGGGTCGTTATGATGTGGGCGGGCCTCAAAGTTGTTATGATGTGGGCTGACCTTCAGGTTGGACAATCTACCGGTTCTTGGCTGGACAAGCTACCGATCTCTCAAGAGTAAAACCTTGAGGTGTGTCTTTGGGTTTAACCCACTGCACCAAAGAGGACAATATTGTTTTCTATGTACTTGATACACACAACAATGCATTGATATTTGATATGTGAAATAGCTCATAAGAGCAAAGACTGGTATCAGGAAATGTAAATGAGTTGTAAGTTTGACATGTGACTACATACTTTGCATTTTAAAGAATGCGTTTTGTACTGATGCATTGGTTTTCCTTCCATTTTGGTTTGGATTCATGATTTTGATAAATTTTGAATGATTTCAAGTTAAATGATAATTGAATTGTTGTTTGCAAGATTTAGCATGGATAAATTGATCTATATATAATTATCATGATTTCTGTTTATATATAAAAAAAATTATGTCTTATTCCACCTACACAAGTGATTTCTTGCTGAGCATTGCTTTTATTTGCAATGCCTTAGATACAGAGAATAGTAACAGGTTTGGTATGTTGATAGTGTCTCAGGGCTTCCAAAAAAAATAAAATAGGAGCAACATACTGACAGGAGTGCCAATGGATGCTCTGGAAGAAGACAGGTAAGAATTGGACTTTGAATTGAAGTTATTATATTAGAAATGAGAAAGAGATTGCCTTGTATGTAATTATGGGAATTTGGAAGAATTATGTAACTGGGTTGTGTTGTGGAGGTTCTGGGTGTGTTGTGTTGATGTCAATTGTTTTTGTTTTGTTAGAAATATGAAAAGGAGACAGAGTCTCCATTTATATTTTAAAATTGTCAACAAATGTTTATCAGGTACTTCACAATGACATGCGTTAAATGTCATATGTTCGAAAAACAAGGGAAACTCTACTAGATTTTTGGTAGAAATGATTGCTCATTTCATCGAGAATCCTTGATTTTGAGAAAAGATAATTGACACTTGAGGTTTTTCAAAGTGAATTTAAAAGAAAAGATTTTTCGCTGCATTGCATTATTTTTACAAAAATTATTTCAAATCGGATCAATCCTACATTAGAAATTAGTTTGCATTTAAAATTACATTTGAAAACTCAGGTTTCCACAATTGGTATAGAGCCTAGGTTCAGTCCACTGATAGCTAGCCACATTGAGTAAGTCTTAAGCAGTCTTTAAAGTAAGATGTTGTGACTAATGAGTTTGAAAGTAACTCATAAAAGAACCTTGTGATGAAGGGAAGAATGTCACCTAAGAGGACGAGTCAGAGGACAACAAACCCCTATGCTGAACCATCTGACCAGGGAAGTCAAATGACGGACTTCATGGCCAACATGATGCAAAACCCCAATCAGCTGGTGCATCAACAACAATAGATGCAACCCATGAGGGTTGGCAAGTTCTAAGGTGACAATAGATGTCTAGTCTTAGCATGAGTAAGAGGAGTACTCTTACGAAATTAGTATAATTCTTAGAGTAAGGAACAATAGTATAAGAGTACAAAACTCGTATATCTAAATGAAAACTTTATCAGAGGTAGATCTATTCACATGGACTACCTTTAGAGGATCCAAGTTTTAATTTTGACAATGAACACAAACTTGTGAGGATTATGATTTCTATTGCACAATAATATTTTTATTTTAATGAAAAGAGGGCAGAGAATATTCACAAGGGAAGAAAACTCAGGAAAAATTAAGAGAATTACAATATAAGTCAATACATGTTGAGGATAGATTCGATGCATAAATTTTGATATTAGGAAAATCAGTGACAGTTGATCTGCTTATGTAAAGGAATTATTGATCGAAGGAATGAAAATGAGTTATTCTTTACGTATACAGAAATACTGACAACTAATTATCATTGAGAAGTAAATGCCTATTTAAATGATTCTTGAGAGTTCCAGTTATGAATTGAAGATGCATAACGCATAGAGGATATGACAACTATTTTATAATGATGATTACTAAATGATAAAAAAGAAAAGCAAATGAGTGGAGAATTGAAGCATGAATACAAAAACTTAGTGAATACATTCAATTTCTAACTTGGACAGTGTGTAAACTTTTGAAAAGACCTAACAATTATAGTAACAACAATAGTATGAGGATAATGATGAAGGATCGGGAATGTTTACAATTAATGAGAACTCGAGAGAGTTAGAGAAGTATTGTATTAACCTAAATTTGAAATTGGATATATTTGACGTATAAATTGTATCATGGTGCAAATCACTAGAAATTTGATGAAATAAGGACCTAGTTTTCTTATGGATGTATTTCTGAGTGATGATATGAAAATTAATGAGTTCTTGTACATACAAAAAAGTACTGATAGCAAGAATTAGTGAGAAAAGAATGTTTATGAATTATTGTGAGATTTTTAATTATGATTCGAAATGTATATTGCTTGGATGACATGACAGTTACTTTATGAGATGATCACATGATGAATCAACTAGGGAGAGACAGTTGAAGTGAATGGAGTAAGATAGAATTGATTATAATTGATTTACATTCAACACTGATATTAATGAGATTGTGGTTACCAATAACGAAGGCTATTATAAAAGATCAGTTTCATTGGATGTGAGATTGATAGAGTTGCAATTGATTTTGACTAATATAACCATGAAATAATTCATTAGTTACAGGAAAGGAAATGGTGGAAGTGAAGACACAAAAATTGAAATTATGAGGAATCTAATGCTGGTCATTTGAGAGGATGTGTTCCTCTATTACTGAGTCCTTTATCTAGAAGGCTCTTGAGAAGGCCAGTAATGATCAATATATTTGCTTGAGGAGTAACGGGTGATGTAGAGAGAGACAATTGGCTACTTTAAAGCAGAGGTATTAGGCAGCTCAATAGTATTTGAAACAGGTTTACAAGCTAAAGAGGTGTGTTACTTACAATGGCAAGTACCTGAACAGTTATATCTTAGAATTAGTAGACGCCATAGTAAAGGCAATAGTATCAATAGCCGCTGTTATAGTGGAGATATTTTAGATGCTTGATTATGGTGAGTCAGTGCATTTCTTTAAAGACTATTCCAGAGGACAACAAGTCAGATAGTTTGACATTAGGATCAAGGAAGAGATGGCACCACCTTAGCAGTGATGAGTTTATGATTGGGTATTATGACTTCAGCAGGAAAGTTACTAGAGGCTAATGAGTACTTTTAAGAGGCACCTATGAACCTAATAAGAGAGAGATGATGAATGATGATCTCATCCTATTTGATATGGTGCATTATGATGTCATCTTTTGTAATGACCCCAATTTTTTGTAATATTAAAATCCTATGAAAAGTTCAGTTTTGAAGATAAGGGCATCTTGGTCATTTCACTATTTTCCTTGACGAAACCCAGAAACTTGGTCCTGAAAAAGGAACCATTACATGCGTCTCAGAAAAAGGAATCCAACAAGACCAAAATCACCCAAAACAGAGTTAAAATGAGCAAGTTATGGCCCTTTGAAGTTCAGGGGCAAAACTGTAATTTTTACAAGAACGAATTTACCCTGCAAAAACACAGGGGCCCGTTTTGATACGGGCACCCTTTATCTTCAACTTCTAGAGGGTTCTAGAACGACGGTGATTGGAGGAGAAATCACCGCCATTCTGGAGGTTTCTCCACCGCCATTCAAAGGCAGTGAGAGCCCCCTCCAGAACCCTCTCATAGCTCTATAAATAGAGCTCTTAGGTGCCTCTAATGGCAGCCCAAAAGGTTGGAGAAAACCCGTTGTGGAGGAGTAACCTAGAGGGGAAAATAAGGAGAAAAACCTAGCAACGAGCCAAGTATGCTCAAGATCCCTCAAAACCCATCTCCACCGTAGTTCTAAGATCAATTTCCCTACATTTTTGCATGAAAAACCATGCAAAATGGAGCCCTGGAGACTCACCAAGGACCCAGGGATGTTCCTTGGGCTGCACTGGTTTCACAAGGTTGAACCAGGGTGTCTTGAGGACGCCCTAGTTCCCCAAGGAACAGGACGTTCCAGTCGGAACGTCCCACGTCGTTTTCATTTGAAAAACTAAACGGGCGCGTCCAGGGACGCGCCTGGAAAAGAGACATTCGGGCGGAAAACCCGCTGCTTCTGTAGATGCACCCACTAAGGCAAACGCCGCAGACGCGCAGCGTGCTAGCATTCCATTTTTTTCATTCTTAAGATGCCTATGTACATGCGACACTAAAATGCTTATAACTTGAGATCTAGAGCTCCGATTGAGGCGCCGCAAAGGCGTTGTGTCTGTGTTGACGACGCGGACACATCCAAACTATAAAATCCCTGATCAAGGGTCAATAAAAGGTGGGCATGACCCTTAGAATAGGATGGTGACACGTGGCCGCTAGACCTTTGGAAAACTGAGGATACCAAGGCCCAATTAGGACCTTAGGAAACCCATAGGCATAGGGATGGACCCCTAATGCCTAAGTACTAAGATTAACCACTCTAAAACCCATAAAAGATAGGCAAAACTAACCTTGATTCCCAAAACCATGTTCAAGAGCGTGCGAGGAAACAAAAGGGTTAACGCGACCTAGCTAGGTAGGTGCTTTATCACTACTAGATTCTTTTAAAAGAACTATGATTGTTTTGCAAATACATGATTTAAGCATATGACTTGTTTAGCATGCATGTGACAAATGCATTATGCATAGACATGTTTTGTATATACATTATGCATAGATATGTTTTGCAAACTATTGCATACATTGCATGATCTATGAGCATTAAGTTCTTGCAAAGATTGCATGTCCTTGAGGGTTGCCAAAAGATGCTAGAGTGTCGAGGGCCTGACAGTTGTGAGGGACCCAAAGAGGATAGGTTTTGAAAAGAGGTTTTGGCTTATTTGATCTTATGTGATTTGGCCTAGTAAGCCCATGGGTGCTATGCCGAGGGGTCTGGGTTGGCCACCCGGCCTCTACCACTATTAGGTGGATGGGTACCACGCCCAAAAAGAGGCAAGTCCCTACGTCGACTGCATGTGGTACAGGGGGCTACCACTGGTGTCACGGCACTGGGTCGATGTGTCATAGGCCCCGTGGAGGCTATGACCGAGTGTCCTCAGGTAGTTGGGGACCACACGGCGAGGAAGTCGTGGGCATAGTTGGACCCTATGGTTTATGGACTTATTTGCATTGCATATGGCATGATATGAGGTTGGTCGACCATACCATACTAGAGATCCATGAGTTGGATTCAATGAAGCATCTTATGCATATCATAATGTTATGATATATATGTATATGATACTTTCGATTTTTGGATTATGTGATCCTTTAAGTCGTTAGTATTTCAGTTTGACAATGGATTTTGATATCGATATTGAACTTGAGTATTCAGACATGCACAAGTTTTGAAAGAGCATATGATTTTAAAACATCTCATGCATTGTAAAACTAGTAGTGATAGGCTCCTGCTGAGTATAGTATATACTCACCATATCCTTAACATTTTTCAGGATAGTTCTACTCACAAATAGACGACGCCTCAGGAGATATTAGTGCTACGAGCAAGTGAAATAAAAAGGAGACAATTATACATGTAAGTAAACTCTCAACCCTTTGGGCATGTATTTGTATTTATTTACAGTTGGGCTGTGTGTTGTGACTGGATAGACCTGGGGAAAAACATTTATGATTTTTGAAGTTTTTTCAAAAACCACTTTGGTTGTTGTAAAGGCAAATGACACTCGGGGTTTTCAAAAATGAGTTTAAAACTAAAGGTTTTCTTCTGCATTGCATGGTTTTTATAAAATGGTTTTCAAATAGGGATGCATCCCGCCTTAGGAAATTAGATATTGCATTTAAAAATGCATGAGAAAACCCAGGTCGTCACAGTTGGTATCAGAGCTTAGGTTTTATCTTTTCGCAGCCAGTCCAGCATGTCCAAGGGTCATAGACAATAGAGAAAATCAAGAAGAAGTAGTATAAATAGGAGTAGTAGAGATGACTACTTCTATTTGAGGACTAGCATATTGATGCTCAAGGCATTTCACCATAAATAAATAGGTGAAACAGAGCTTGGTTTAACAAATAATTAAGCAAAGGATAGTGCAACCCTTATCCAAAATCCAGTCTAAGACAACTTAAGGATTAAGGATTGTTGTGTGGTGCAAATATGAAAACTCAGACTGTGATGAGAATGATGAAGGAAGATGTTAGTGAACTTGTTAGTAGATGGTTCTGACCTATAATAGATCAATCTCACCAAAGATGAGAACATCGAAGAACCTGGATGGCGATCTGACCATCATAAAGAATATCAGAATATGAGCACACTATCAGAAGGGATATGATATGAGTATGATAAGGGATGTAAAAGACAGACTTTGAGAAGATTTTGATGATAATCTAAGAAGGATAAGAATGCAAGATGATATTAAGAAATAACTGTGACGCATACTAGCTCACAAAGGTATGAATCTTGAAGGACTTAGCTCAATTTTGGATGCCTTAATTGGAGTCTTATAAAGAGTGAAGTGCTATCGAATAATAACTACTTGGGTATTATGGAACAAATCCGAAAATGCATACAAGTGACATATTATGTGATAGGGAAATAAATTCAACTGAGTTATCAAAAGATTTTGATGATAATACTAAGGATGATAATAGATCGATCCTAACATGAACTTGTAAGAGAAGTATAACACGATCAAAACATCAATGCCATTATTAAGACATTGTATGAATTTTATTGAGGCTATAGGCGACTGAGGATTTCAATGATCTTAAGACAAGCATTCAGTTTATCATATCTGTTAAGCAAAGGAATAGATGAAGTATCAATTATATGCAACAAAGCATATAGAGACATTGATCTATGAAGAAAAAAGGGAGGATTTTGAAGAAAAGAGAGAGAGATAGAGATGTAACTACCAATATTCAATGAATATTGAATATTCAAAAGAAGAAGATCATGACTCTATGGAGATACATACAATTCTATCATCTTGAATCCTATAGGAAGGTAGATCAAACAAATGCAAAGGAATAATACTAAGTGAGTTGGTGATCTTATTGTAAAAGAGTATAAAAGAGAGAAAGCATATGGGGTTTAAGACTTTGAGTAGAGTATCGAACTTCAGGAGATTATGTGACAAGAAATTTTCAAAAAAGAATGGCGACCAACTAGGAATTAAATTCTACAAATGGTTTGATATCAATTAGATTCTTATCAGATCCATTAGCTTATGGGGAACACCAATGGATATAATCCATAAAAAGGAAAATTTGGTGATATCTCACCTTGCCACTACATGAGTAAATAAAGTTATATTGAAAAAGGAATTAGGCCAAGACAGTGACTTGTCCATCTATCTATCTTCAGCAAGAAGGGTACCATCAAGGATCAAATGAAGGTCTTGCTATCATAAATTGGAAGACCAAATATCTTAAGACCATTATTGAGTGCTGTTGACTAAATAAAGGTATCCCACCCTAATTAATCAGGTATGTTAGTGTTTATGAGTTAGTAGTTGAAGTTATATGCTCAGAAGGATGTTATAAGTCTTTAGACTTGAGTACTTGTTAGGCTAAGTCATTTAAGGGTATAAGGCTAGTTGATTAGGCCACATTATGAAGTTGATTAGGCCACATCATAGAAGAGCTACAAGTACAATAAATATAGTAACAACTGAGATAGGAGCATAAATAAGAAGTGATCTAAACCAATGTGAAAGGTTTTTCAACCTTAGTGACTACCATGACAAGGTAAAGAAATTACTTTGAGTCTAAAAAATACTACTAACTTGGATTGAAAAGGAAGGCAAATAAGTATTGACCACTTTAGAGACCCTTGAGCTTATGACAAAGATATATCTGAAAAGAGATCAATAGGTAATCAAATAAAGTCTTTCTATATGTCTACAAAAATGTTCCATGCTTACCTGAGTGTTTTTCAAATCTGATGATTTAATGGCTTCAGCATAACTTGATGAAGTAGTTATTGAACGAGAACTGCTATTATAAGCTAAGTATGAGGAGGCACTTGAAGGATAAAATTTAAGGAATTGAGAAAATCACTACTTATACCTCTTGACAATACAGACTGCATGGTTGACGATAAAGCCTTGATGCAAGATTGAACAACATATTGATATAGGGAATGGAAGGAGAAAGTTAAGGTGGCCAACACATTATAAGGTAAGATTTGATGTTACATTGCCTTTAGACAAATAGTTAGTTGTTATGAGCATATACCAAAATCAATTGAAGGAATTTCCTAAGGACTAACCCTACCGGATTGAGTATAGAACTTTTGGACTGAAAGGTTACGAAGAAAACCATCAAAGCAAAGAAAGGGCAAAGAGGATGATGACAAAGGATTCAACCATGACCTAGTAAGGGTACTCGGGTATAAGATACTTTTTGCCTTACATGAATGAGAACATTATTGAAAATCCTAATAACAAATAGATGTGAATAGTGAGATAGGCTTCTGGATGAGAACATGTGATCCATGATGATGAATCGACCATTAACATTTGACATGAGTTTGGATAAAATCTTCACGGAGAAAAACGTTTAATGAATTCAATAATTATGAAACTGGATATGGAGTTAGGACATTTTACTTTCAGTATATGATAAGGTCCTCGATGGAAGATGCTACTAATTGGCTTTCATTTTCGAATGTAACCTTGGTCAAGGAAATCAAGTCACATATGGAAAACGACAAGACAGTTGAAATTCAAAGTTAAGTAAGAGTTTGGCTATAGAGCAAATGATACCATATCATTTATTGAAGTATCTTGGAGACAAATATAAGAAGCAAAGTTAGACACAATAGAAAGAAGGTAACTTTTGTTGGGCTTGTGGATGATGAAGGAGATCACTAGATTATCCTATGATATTGGAAATGAAATAGGAGAAATAAGATAATATGATCTTGAAAGAAGTATATATATATATATATATATATATATATGAACAAAGAAGCATGATCTTACGAGGAGACTATCTTATACATGATGAGATAAGTATAGGAATCTAAGGAATTCGAAATAGATGAAGTACCGCTAGAAAATGGTATTGTTAAATTGGCACGTATGAGAGTATGGCGCTGCATCAGAGTATGCAGTGAAAACAACCCTTATAGGGGAGGCCTTATAGGAGGAACAATAGAAATGATAAATTGAGGATGAACATAGATTTGATTCCTAAGGGGGAATGCATTCACCAATAAATCATCTAAGAGACAAATACCTGGAAGATGATAATTTATGGAATTTCGAGGACGAAATTCTTGTAAGGAGGTAATAATGTAATGATCCCAATTTTTTGTAATATTAAAATCCCATGAAAAGTTCAGTTTTGAAGATAAGGGCATTTTGGTCATTTCACTATTTTCCTTGATTGAACCCAAAAACTTGGTCCTGAAAATGGTACCATTAGATGCGTCTCGGGAAAAGGAATCCAACAAGACAAAAATCACTCAAAACGGAGTTAAAATGAGCAAGTTATGGCCCTTTGAAGTTCAAGGGCAAAACTGTAATTTTTACAAAACGGATTTAGCTGCAAAACACAGGGGCCCGTTTTGATACAGGGACCCTTCATCATCTTCCACCTCCTAGAGGGTTCTAGAACGGCGGTGATTGGAGGTGAAATCACCGTCATTCTGGAGGTTTCTCCATCGCCATTCAAAGGCGGTGAGAGCCCCCTCCAGAACCCTCTCATAGCTCTATAAATGGAGCTCTTGGGTGCCTCTAATGGCAGCCCAAAACATGGAAGAAAACCCGTTGAGGAGTAGTGACCTAGAGGGAAAAACAAGGAGGAAAACCCAGCAATGAGCCAGGTACGCCCAAGATCCCTCAAAACCCATCTCCACCATAGTTCCAAGATCAATTTTCCTAGGTTTTTGCATGAAAAACAATGCAAAATGGAGCCCTGGAGACTCACCAAGGACCCAGGGAGATTCCCTGGGCCGCACTGGTTTGACAGGGTTGAACCAGGGTGTCCTGAGGATGCCTCGGTTCCCTAACGAACAGGACGTTCTAGTCGGAACGTCCCACGTCATTTTCGTTTGAAAAACCAAACGGGCGCGTCCAGGGATGCGCCTGCAAAAGAGACATTCGGGTGGAAAACCCGGCACCGCTGAGGCGAACGCCGCAGATGCGCAGCACGCTAGCGCTACGCGATTTCTTCGTTCCTTAAGGAAGCTGGGGCGCATGATGCAAACGCGCAGCGCCCTAGCATTCCGTTTTTTTCATTCTTAAGACACCTATGTACGTGCGACACTAAAACGCTTATAACTTGAGATCTAGAGCTCCGATTGAGGCTCGTAAGAGGCGTTGTGTCTGTGTTGATGACGCGGACACATCTAAACTATAAAATCCCTGATCAAGGCCCAATCAAAGGTGGGCATGACCCTTAGAATAGGATGGTGACACGTGGTCTCTAGACCTTTGGAAAACTGAGGATACCAAGGCCCAATTAGGACCTTAGGACACCCATAGGCATAGGGATGGACCCCTAATGCCGAAGTACTAAGATTAACCACTCTAAAACCCATAAAAGATAGGCCAAACTAACCTTGATTCCCAAAACCATGTTCAGGAGCGTGCGAGGAAAAAAAAGGGTTAACGCGACCTAGCTAAGTAGGTGCTTTATCACTACTAGATTCTTTTAAAAGAACTATGATTGTTTTGCAAATACATGATTTAAGCATATGACTTGTTTAGCATGCATGTGACAAATGCATTATGCATAGACATGTTTTGTATATACATTATGCATAGATATGTTTTGCAAACTATTGCATACATTGCATGATCTATGAGCATTAAGTTCTTGCAAAGATTGCATGTCCTTGAGGGTTGCCAAAAGATGCTAGAGTGTCGAGGGCCTGGCAGTTGTGAGGGACCCAAAGAGGATAGGTTTTGAAAAGAGGTTTTGGCTTATTTGATCTTATGTGATTTGGGCTCGTAAGCCCGTGGGTGCTATGCTGAGGGGTCTGGGTTGGCCACCTGACCTCTACCACTATTAGGTGGATGGGTACCATGCCCAAAAAGAGGCAAGTCCCTACGTCACTGCATGGGGTACAGGGGGCTACCACTGGTGTTACGGCATTGGGTCGACGTGTCATAGGCCCCGTGGAGGCTATGACCGAGTGTCCTCAAGTACTCGGGGACCACACGACGAGGAGGTCGTGGGCAAAATTGGACCCTATGGTTTATGGACTTATTTGCATTGCATATGGCATGATATGAGGTTGGTCCCACCATACCATACTAGAGATCCATGAGTTGGATTCAATGAAGCATCTTATGCATACCATAATGTTATGATATATATGTATATGATACTTTCGATTTTTGGATTATGTGATCTTTTAAGTCGTTAGTATTTCAGTTTGACAATGGATTTTGATATCGATATTGAACTTGAGTATTCAGACATGCACATGTTTTGAAAGAGCATATGATTTTAAAACATCTCATGCATTGTAAAACTAGTAGTGATAGGCTCCTACTGAGTATAGTATATACTCACCATATCCTTAACATTTTTCAGGATAGTTCCACTCACAAATAGACGACGCCTCAGGAGATATTAGTGCTACGAGCAAGTGAAATAAAAAGGAGACAGTTATACATGTAAGTAAACTCTCAACCCTTTGGGCATGTATTTGTATTTATTTACAGTTGGGCTGTGTGCTGTGACTGGATAGACCTGGGGAAAAACATTTATGATTTCTGAAGTTTTTTCAAAAACCACTTTGGTTGTTGTGAAGGCAAATGACACTCGGGGTTTTCAAAAATGAGTTTAAAACTAAAGGTTTTCCGCTGCATTGCATGGCTTTTATAAAAATGGTTTTCAAATAGGGATGCATCCCGCCTTAGGAAATTAGATATTGCATTTAAAAATGCATGAGAAAACCCAAGTCGTCACATATTTGGGATGGATTGGCTGATCCCACCTTGAAGGTAATGCAATATGTTTCAGAGGATGCTAAGTTTTATTTCTTGTTTGTGTGACAATGGAGGATTGTTAGCTACCATAGACTCAGCACAAAAGATGATGTGTACGAGTTTATAGTCTTTCTTGAGGAGTTTTCATGATATTGTTGCAAGAGAATGATTTTTGAAGTGGATTTGCCAGCTATATAAGCTTTTAATAAGGATTTTAACAAGTCTCAAGGATCTTCGTTAAGTGTAATAGTTTTCTTCATGAGAAGAGAGATCTTTATTACTATGCACAAATTGTTGTTTGTTTGATAGTACCATGGTAGAGAACTAATATTCTTAATCATATATTGATGATCTATTCGATCAACTAAGGATGGTGGATGGTGTTTGTGGAGATTGATTTGAGGTGTGGTTATGACCAGCCTAGGATTTTGAGTATGACATCTTTAAGATAATTTTTAGAACTTGTTATGATTGTTACGAGTTCTGGATGGTATAAATTAGTGGAACAAATACACTAACAGAATGTATGGATATGATGGATGGAATCTTCACATGTTAATTGGATGAGCCATGATTGTGTTAATAGATAGTATTGTCGTATACTTCATGAACAGAGAGGAGCACAAGGAATTCTTGTGCATTAATTCAGAATATTTAAGGAATCATCATTGGTTGCAAATATCTATAGCATGAGTTATGGTTAGAGGAAGTGAATTTCCTTTACTACAATACCTTGAATGATAGAGAAGCAATTTATTAGGACTGTGATGGGCTGGCATTAACCAAACTGGTGATTGAAGTTCATGGTTCCTTAGTCTTATGAACTAATAGTGTCGAGTAATTAAGTTTCACCAGGATAATAGTGATATATAATATTATATAAGATTATTCTCTTATAGGTAATTAGAATTTAATTTACTATTGATACTTGTGAGTAGCCAATGAGGGCAGGTGCAAGAGGCACTGGTAGGCTTCTAGGTGGCGAGCTTCTAGGTGGCAGGCTTTTAGGGGCTTATAGTATGATTGTGAAGTGGATTGGTTTTCATTGGTAGAGAGTGCTTGTTGGTGAGTTGATATGCTCTAGTTTTGACTAGCATATGATTGACAATGGGTGAGCTGATGTGCCCTATAATAGATTCGGCATAGATTTGTCTATTGATAAGCTAATGCACTCTGATATAGACTTCGAATAGAATTATTGATATATGAGCTAAGATGCATCAATTTTTATTAATACAGTCATTTTAACAATACAAAAGTTGTATACAAATAATTAACCCTTAGATGAGAGTTTGGTTCATATCAATTGCATTATATGTGGTGATAACATGTCTTAATTGAATTATGAGTTGTTTGATATGAAATGATTTACCATTTAGCGATTTATATGAAAATTAAAATATGAGGAGATGACATGATGTGAAATTGTCTATTTATAGATGTTGATTTTAGAAATTTTTGGTGTGATTTGTAGATCTTGTGTTAGGTGCCAGCCGACAAGGGAGAAGTTGAAGATGATTTTGTTATTTCTTTCTTACAAATGAATATGCATTTGTATATTAGTTTGTGAGGAAGAAATGAAAATCATCTCCAGCTTCTTAAAATATGGCCACCCTTGCATCAAGTAGCCAACTGACAAGGGTGAAGCTAAAGATGATTTTGTTATTTCTTGTTTTGTTTGCAAATGAATATGCATTCGTATATTAGTTTGTAAGGAAGAAATGAAAATCATCTTCAGCTTTTTAAAACTAAGGCAACCCAAACATGACATGAATCAAAAACTGACATTCTCTCAAGCTAGGGCGTTCCCCATAAGCGACGTGTTGCATCGGATCTCGGGTACGATGAAAAATAGGCAAGGGTTGCTAGGGCATTCTCCTAGAAGCGACACACTACATCGGATCCCGGGTGTAGTGAAAAATAGGCAAGGGCTGCTAGAGTGTCCCCTCAAAAGCGATGCGCTGCATCAAAACCCAAGTGCAGTGAAAAGTGGACATGGGTTCATACCATATAGGTCGAGAAAGGCGATAGTAAATAAGGTATCTCTAGAACATAAGATTCGTATCGCCACATGGAATATAGGGATACTAACAGGAAAGAGTTTGGAGTTAGTAGACACGATGAAACATAGGAGAGTCAACATCGCTTGTATCTAGAGAAACCAAGTGGAAAGGGGCTAAAGCTAGAGAAATAGATGAGTATAAATTATAGTATGTAGGAAAGGAAAATAACAGAAATGGTGTAGGAATAATAGTGGATAAGTAATTAAAGGATAAAGTTGTGGATGTTAAAAGAATCAGTGATAGAATTATAATAATAATAATTGTTTTAGGAGAGTAAATTATAAATGTTATAAGTGCATTCAGACCACAAGTAGGGTTACAAGATATAATCAAGAGACAATTTTGGGAAGATATGGAGGGAGTCATGCAAGAAATTCTCAACATTGAGGGGATATTTATAGGAGCAGACTTAAATGGTCATGTAAGAAACAATAAGGAAGGATATGATAGAATACATGGAGGGTATGATATAAGTGAACGAAATGAGATGGGGGAGAATATCCTCAATTTTACTTTGTCATATAACCTGTTCATTGTAAATACACTCTTTAAGAAGTGGGATGAACACTTAATAACCTTTAAAAGTGGACTTCATAAAAGTCAAATAGAATTTTTTCTACTTAGGAATAATGAACAATCTACATGGATAAAATTATGACATTTGACCAAATAAATGAACCTAGACACCAAGTTGAGGCATGGAGAATTTTGGAAACATTGTGGGACTCAAACACCTAATTAGATTCAGAAACCATAAAGGAGAAACCCTATAAATAGAGCAAGGGATGTCCCAGCCTAGGGAGTTTTGGCTATAAGACATCCTAGCAAGAGAGAGAGAGAGAGAGAGAGAGAGAGAGAGAGAGAGAGAGAGAGAGAGAGAGAGAGAGAGAGAGAGAGAGAGAGAGGTGAGGAGAGAGAAATCCAAGTAGGGGCAGTGGTTTAATTCCTAGGTTAGGACTTTCAAAATTTTTTTTACAAAAACAAGTAAAGTAGTTTCACGCTAAGTTTATGCTTGTTTTTACATAAATTCAATTACTTTCATATGAGGGTCTTGTTAATATTTTTTTGCGTTTCGTATGTACAGTAATTGTAGGTCTTGTCAGTAAAAGCCCCATGTCATCCAGTATAGAGAATACTAGGTTTTGACAGTGATTCTTCAACATGCATTCCTATTTCTAGGCTAATAGTAGTTTGTTGATTCATCGTATGATTTGAATTATGTATTGAATAAAATTTTCTATTAAACCTTTCCAAATTGTTCTTAATTTGATTATAAACAAGATAAAAGAGTTAGGTTTAGGAATAAGGTCAAAAATATTGCGGGAAATTAGGGGTTTTATCACTTCTCAGTATTATAAATAGTTTTCCTCCTATGTGGTTGAAAATCTTCTAGAAAATTTTCCATGGAAGTTTAACAGAATATAATAGACTTAACACTAATCCTTCATTTAAGATCTAATTATGTTTTTATTAAATTTTACTTATGAAAACATCAAAGGAAAATAAGTAAAAAAATTTATTGACAGTATTCCTAAGTAACGGGTTGAAAACCTTATGGGTAAAGATACTTCTATTTTTGACACTCCACGATGGAGTCTTGTCACAAAATTTCGAATATGTGTAATAAACATTTAAAAAATATTTGATTTAAAATTTTAACTTTTTATAATATCTGACTTGGTAATAGATCAAAGCAAAAGCAATGAGTTACTGTCAATAGTCCTGTTGTCCAATAGAAAACCTTGTGACACATCCAACATGATTTGGGTAACCAACATTAGAATTTTTGAATGAAAATTAAAAATTACTTCAAAACCTTTATGATAATGAATCATTTAAAATTTTGTGAAATTTAGATGAGATTTGATATAGGTAAAGCATTAATATACAAGGCAAGTTATAAAGTGTCAGGTGCAGTTTTTGATTGAGAGTTAATCAAAAATATTTATAATCTAGATATAATCTAGACATCGTCTAGTGTTAGGAAGTATATGGATAAGAGTATTATTCAATAATAAAAACATGAAAGAAACAAATTTCAAAATTAAAGTGTTTAGGTTATCAAAATGATGGTAGAAAGTAAGGCCAGTTATTAATTATTAGGTACTCAAATGGATACTAGAAACCGTAAGTGCTAAAGTAGGTACAATATGATTCTTCTACTTGATAAACCTTATTAAGTGATTGAATAGTCAACAAATTCACTGAATTAGTATCCAAATAGGAAAGAATAAAGTAAACAAGTAATTAGTATAGCAGGAATTATCATATTCATAACACTATTTGTAATCTACTCTAGCGTAAACACACTTTAGTAGGCCTTTGAAAGGTTATAAGACTCTCATAATCAATTTGATTTTGTTATGGCAGTAAGTAAAAGCTTTGAAATTATTGTTTTGGATTTGGATTTTTAGATGTAGATCATTATGCATTAAGCAAAGAAGCATATGACAAGATTATGAGAAATAAATTGATTTCTGAACTCTCATGACTTTGTGCTATATGAGTTATGTGATTGGATATTTCTGATGGCTTCATTTTTCCTATGTGATGCAATATAATGATATTTGAATGATCATGCTCATGTTATATGATGCTTATTTTGTGGACACTATATGGGTGAGTTATGTGACAAATGTGCATATGTGGACTTTATGTGGATGGGATATTTGATATAATAGTAAGGTGCTGAGCTATTTTGGAAACTGGAGTTAGTCATGCAAGAGATATCATGCTCTATGGCCTATATTAGGAGGGTTTAGATTGTCCCCTAACCTCCGAATGATGATACTTACCAATATATGGCCTTCATTTATGTTTAGGGAGTATGTGTCATGGGCAGATTACCCCTGGTCAACATGAGAGCCATATAGTCCATTGTATTCCTAGACGAACATAGATTAGATGATGTTTTCCTCTACGTGCATAGTGACCACTTTGAGCTTGGAAATGATATGCATGTCGGTTATCCTCGAGGGTTCAGACCATTGCCTTTGTGGCTTGTGGTAGGATGCTATCATTATGATCTATCTTTTGGATAGTTATCAGAATATGTGAGCTTATCAAATGCTATTATTCACTTCTGGGACATTATGTATGATTCATGAATCATATGTTATTGTTTAGAATTTTTATTGTTGATAGTTGCTTCCATATTGTATTGATAATAAGGTACCACTTGAATGTTGAGGTTTTTAAACCTAGTTTATGTATCCTTCCATTGAGTATTCCATCTTGCCCCTCCACCATTTTCCATCTGAGGATTCTAGGGTTCTGCATAGATTTGGATGACATAGGAGTTGTAGAGGATTAGAGGCATTGAAAAATGTATGATGGACCGACTCTGTTTTATTTAATTAGTAGCACCTAAACATTGAACATTTATTTTATTTTATAGTGGGCTGACAAGTAATGACATTATTTATTATATTTGGTTCTTTTTATGGACTTATTAGTTGGTTGTGGTTGTAATAAGTGGGTCCTAAAAGTGCTCATATGATATTAAATTATTTTGATTATATGAGAAGTTTTCTGATAAGGTGGTATTAAATTATTTTGATTATATGAGAAGTTTTCTGATAGAGATGCTCAAATTTTGAAGAAGTTGTTTTTGGAAAATAAATATATGATTCTTTTATCTTTATCAAATGAGTTATGAAAAAAAAAATTCAAGGGTACCTTAACTTTTTCAAAAGATATTTCTAAGAAAAAATATTTTGGAAAACCAGATTTGTCACATCAGTTGTGTGAAAATTTATTATATGAGATTGGCTTCCATGAAATACTTTACAAAATTAATATAATAAAAATTAAACATAAGAAATCCTATTAAGAAGCTAAAGTTTGAAATAATACTAAAATTTAGAAAATCTAATTCTCATCTTAAAACTCAAAATAATTTTAAAAAATTGCTCAATTTTTTTATTTTCATAAGGAAAACAACTGTAACAAGACTTGAATTTTCCAAAATTCTATGGCCCCAACCAAAATGAAATATTCTACCTAATGTTTGAAAAGTGAGATAATGAAACACTGAGAAATAAAAAAAGAAAGGATGATGTAGAAAAAGAAAATTCTGAATAACTATGGTACAAAAATTACAAAGGGATAAGTTATAGAGTTCTAATCATCCCTGGGTCCCATACATAATGGGCCGAACAAGCCTCTCAAAAGGAAGTTTGAATAAATTGATCTTGCACCATTTAATTTATCATGTTGACAATCTATAAATCATTCAAGATTTCTCTCAACTAACTAGAAATGTTGAAAATATTGAGCTCTAATGTCATAATACCAAAAGAAACTTGTGTTACATCATTTCTATAGTTAATTGATGCATTGGACATGGCCAAGAATGGTCTTCCTAGAATGATTAGTATTTCATTTTTCTCATTCAACACTAGCTATATATTTGGAGCTAGAAAATCCACATGGAAACAAAACTGTTCTACCTGGACAAGCACATATTCTATTATCCTTCTCAATATCTTAACATGTCAGTCATCTAGCTCAAGTATGGTGGCAATAGGTTTAAGCTCACCCTAACCTAGCTTCTCTTATACCAAGTACGATAATAGATTTACTTTAGATCCTAATCAAGTAAGGCTTGATTAATCTTGTGGTTGCTAAATATATAAGTGACACTGAGGCAACCTAGATCTTCGTATTTAGGTAGTGTGTGGTGCTGAAAAATTGAACTAACCTATTCGGCCAAGAGTGCCTTATTTTGCTCATTTAAATTTCTTTTCACAATGCAAAGATCTTTAAAAAATTAGCATATGATGAGATTTTTTTAATTGCATCCAAGGTTCGTATGTTAATCTTAACTTAGATAAATATGTCCAAAATCTCATCATTAGTGGCAGTCATGGCAACTTAACATAGCCTTTGTAGACATGAAATAGGAATAGGACACTATTCGATGGGTGGGACAAGTTCCTCATCAACATATTTTTCTTTTTCCTTAGAAGGTTCCTAAACTTTGTCAATCTTTGTAAGATCAAATATGTTGATTACTTTTCCACTATGAAGAATGTAACTTCCATAGTTTGTTCCATGTTTGAACTCAAAGAACTACTTGTGCCTATTGTATGCACAACTTTAGGGTTTGTTTGTTGTTAGGTAGGAAATGCCCCTTTGTTTAGTGTTTGCATGATTTGAGTCATCATGTTCTTCATCTCATTCATGGATTGTGTAGTCTAATTAAATTGGGCTTCAAATTATGCATTTGTTCTTTTGTAGTTTTGGATAAATTAATGGAGGTTATCCTCCACTGGCCTCTTGGGGGGAAGCATGTAGGGTCCAGGAGCAGGTGGTCCTTGTTGGGTTAATATGGGGCCTCATGTGAGATGTTAGCATTAGGTCCATTCTGCCAACTGTAGTTAGGATGATTTTTCCAATTGGGATTATATGTCTCAGAACATGGGGAAAAGGTCACTTGTAAGAATTTAAGGCACTTGCCAATTCATGAAGCACATCTTGGAATGTTAGAATTATGGGGCATTCTAGAGTAGGGTGTGTAGTACTTTCACCAATATCGCCCAGCTTCTTAGTGGCAATTTTCTGATTAATATCATCTTTTTGCATCATTGCATAGATGCCTCTGCTAGAAAATCAGGCAATAGCCTTGGGGAAATCTGAATGATCTATTACATTTGAATTGGTTGAAGTTTAATAATTTTCTATTAATAATTTTAAATACTATTACATTTGAATTGGTTTAAGTTTGAGAATTTTCTATTAACCATTTTAAATACTCTTTAGCTTCATCAGGTTGTTCATTTAAGAAATTTTTATTACACATCATTTTTAAAAATTATTGCATTTTAGAGTTAAGTCCTCTTTAAAAGAAACTGATGATATGACAATGTTCATATATATAATGTGGATATGTTTGTAAAGACCTGGGTTTTTGAAACACATTTTATAATACATTTGTTTAAAGGAATGGCCCTTAGACGGTAAAAAAAATTTAGCAAACAATACAGCGAAAACTCATTTCATTTTTAAATTCATTTTTAACAAACCCAAGTCTCACTTGAAGATACATAATATACATAGTCATTTTATATAAAATAACATTTCATTGAATACCAGGAATCATCCAGTGGTTCACTCTTACACAACCCTGTATTAGGTTACAACCCATTGTCCAAAATTACATAATCCAAAATTCAATCCTCACCTTACATTAAAAACACTCAATACAATACTCTCTGAAATAAAGAAAATTACATATCTTCAAGTGTATACCCTAATTTCATCTTTTCTTCAAATATTCTACCATCTTGCTCCTAGTCTTCAAGCTTTAATCCCTTAAGTCTTCATGGTCTTGATCTTTTAAATTTGCTTCCCTGTACCTAAGGTATTGTAAACATGGAAACATGTACAATACCCCAGCAAGCTATGCTTGGTAGGGGATACAAAAATATACTACCTCATCAATATAAGAATACATACCTAAGTCGTTATTCATCATGGTATCCATTCATGAATTTTCCCATTCTCATACATAGAGTATATTTATGTGACAAACTAGTTAACATATTAAAGATTTCTCAAAACTTGTTCCTTCCCTTGACTATACTTCCATTTAGGAATTCAGTATTCAACCAATCATTATACAGGGATTTCCAGGAACTCATGTCGTGGCATCTCATCATGCCAGGGCATTACATTATGCCTATCATATGTGCATCATAATGTAAAATACATTAGAACTACTATCCTTACAGTCTCAATCCGTACAACGCGCCCGAATAACTGTATAATCCTCCACTGACACAAACTATGGAATAATCAATCCATGTTCCCATTATTGCCCCACGACATTTAGCCTCTCTTTGGGCATGGTATCCATCATATACCTTTCAGGAAGCAAGTGGCCAAACCCTCATAACTTCGCTAGCATAGCATCCTCAGTCTCTAACTTTGTGTAAAACAAAACCACAAGCCTCCATACTTGTATGTAAAATAAATTGTACATATCAAACGATATATCTGTTTAACTAAGGCTGGAATATTGTACATACCCTATTCTTAGGGTTTCCTTAGTCTCCATATCTCATTACTTTCACCTCATTAGACTTGATCATTAGATTAGATCAAGTGGATTAGATTATGAGGTTAGATCAATTTGTTTGATCATTTGGTTAGATCTCATGTTTTGGATCACTTTGTTTGATCATTTGGTTTTGAATCACTTGTTTGGATCACATGTTTTGGATCCTTTAATTGGATCATATGTTTTGGATCCCTTAATTGGATCATATGTTTTGGATCCCTTACTTGGATCATATGTTTTGGATCCCTTAATTGGATCATATGTGGATCATATGTTTTGGATCCCTTAATTGGATCATATGTTTTGGATCATACGTTTTGGACCACTTGTTTGGATCATGACTATGCTAAGGTACTAAGCATTCTTATACAATGAAGGTCTATAATTTTAGACAGATAATCATGTATATCTACACATGAAACTCTAATATATCTTTGTATATCCACCTACCTCAAAGTAGTATCTTGTTTCATACTCATCAAGAGTATTCTTCCACAATGTCCATCATGGTCTGGATTCATCCATCTGTCAATCCATATGTATAAGGTTATTTTTCTATTCAAGTATGTGTTCCTATAAGAGATACCCTACTCTTTCCTTGACTCATGTTTGATCAAGGGTTTGGATTCTCTATCTATGTTCTTCTACATACATACATACATACATACATACATACATACATACATACATACATACATACATACATACATACATACATACATACATATGTCATAAAATACTACATTAGTATTCTTATTGTTTTTGATCATTTGAGATCCTATGGATCTTGTTTGATCATCTATATCTTGATTACCATTTTTATTAGGATTAGATAATTTACTAACCTTTTATGCTCTTATTATTATTACTCAACCAATTAATGTTTTAATGGTTGAGGGTAGCTTATTTCATTCTAAGTCTAGATTCCTCCTCTTATGTCAAATTGGTTAAGACTTACTAGTTAAATGGTTGAACACAAAGTGGCTACTTCAATCCTCATGTAATAAGGCATTTAAACCTCACAAACGTCAATGGAAGGTGGAGGGAGAGCGTGGCTCTATTAGATAACCCCCTTAACCACTATATCCATCATTTACTAGCCTGACCCTAACTCACCCTTTCATAAGGTTCCTATGAGCATTTAACCCTAAGTACTCTTTCTAATAGTTTTTAATTAAATCCATGAACTATAATGTCATTCATGGAGATTTACTATTCTCTTAAGTTGGACCAAGGAATTTATATTCCTTATATTATCCTACTAACTATGGTCCTTACTAACATTAAGTCCATGTCATATATCCATGTCCATGTCCTTCCATTCTAATTTCATTTAATTCAATTTCCATGAAATTTCCATTACTTAAGCATTAAGGCATAAATTTAAAGCATAAAAAGCATAAATAGATAATTAAATAAATAATTCCATAATTAACTCAACTAAGCAATGAAAAACAATTATCATGATGTTCAATAATTCAAATAGAAATCTAACATGCTATCATGAGCCAAGGGTCTTACTTGATCCATAGTCATTTTTCATCTCTTTAGGGTTTAGATCTTGATCCTTCATTTTATTTTCGATCCAACATTTTATATTGATGTAATTTAATTATTAAATTATTGATTTACCTTATCCATTGATTTGATCTTCCTTGATCTACCCGATTAAGGAAATCTTAAGCTACTTTAGACCATTTTAGGGCATAGATCTTGATCTAGCCCATCTCCTCATCATCCATTCATTAAATCCATATGATCTTATCTCAAGATCATCATAAAAATATACCAATATAGTCCAATCATCCTGGATCATCTTGATCTAGGAGATACTATTCATTTTTAGGGATTTTAGTAACTCTTAAGGCTAGATCTTTTAAGATCTGCCTAATAAATACCATTTAAGCTACTTATTTGATTTATTTAATTATAATATCATCATCCAACTAGGTATTTATGGTCTGATCATTCCATATCTTATAGATCAAGCATAAGAATAGCATTATCTTTTAAATATCAGGAATTTTAATGAATTAAAAATGTAATATTATTAGTTCGGTAGATAATTATCATAAATATGAATCCATCAAGACTTTAAGATCTCAATTTGGAGTTCAATTGAGATTTTAAGATTTTAGCCCGTTTTAAAGGCTGAATTTCACCTTTACTAGTTTGGGTCAATTTGACTGATCTAAAAATATCTAATTTCTACTTTGAACATGATCTTATGGTTTTATAGGGTCTCTAAAGGCATCCATCGGTTCAGATTTTTCGTTTAAAGTCATCTGGGCCATGATCTAATATCATGGGTATTGATTTTACCTATTAACACACATTATTACAATTTAAAACATGTATATAATGCATTCAGTTCTAGATAAAGTAACAAGGAATCCATAGAGCTTTCCGATCTAAAATCAGAGCTATATCGAGCTCTTAATTGAAGACATAAGATTTTAGATAAAAAAAAATGGCCCAAATCTGATCTGGGTTACGGGTGCGGGTACGGGTAAGGGACGATTAGCGTCCTGCACCTATTACCGCCTATCCCAGGTGGTTGGGCAAAGATGACCGGCTACAGGCGAGATGGTCCAGATCTGGACCGTCAGATCACCTGTGGCTGGATCTCCTCCATTCATTACAATCAAAGGCCCAGATTTCATATCCTGGGTTGGGCCCCGAGACTCCATCCAACAGCTCAAAATTTATATATGAGTTGTGGATAGATGGGATCTCAACCCTCAATGCCAGATCCATCGTCTCCGACGGATCAACGGCTGGGGAGCTTTCCAGGTGGGCGAAAAAACTACCTTACCTACCAGAAATGGAAGTAGAGGAAGATTTGCACTTACCTGTGTTGATCTGGGGAAGGAAAAGTTCACCGGAGAATCAGAAAAATGTCAGAGAAATCAGAAACCCTAGCTTTGCTGGAAATACATATACAGATGAAATTACTCCATCGTCGTTGCCAGATAATGTGGGAGACCATGGGGGTTTTGTATTTCACCCAAATACGGAGATGAGCAATGGTGCAAGATTACTGTTAGACGGTCGGATTGGCCATAATAGCTAAAAATCCTTGCCGAAGACGGTAACCCTTCCTGGGTTAAATTTCGTCTTGATTTTTCAGGCGATCCAGGAGATGGATCATCATAGAATCAAAGGGCTTTTGTATATAGAAAATTTTCAAACATATCTAATGGTGGTGATGGTGTTTAAATAGCTTGTTTGTGAAGTCTAATTGAAATAGGGTTTTCAGGCAGAAAACCCAGTCAATCAGGGACGACGCGTTCAAGGACGCGCCAGACCGCTCCACTTAGTTTGGAGAGCCTGGTGCATCTGTGGACACGCCCACAGAGATTAAGATAGAAGGAGAGAAAGAAAAGAATATTTGGGGAGGTTTCTGGAGCTAAGATTTTAGAGCATACTAGGGGACCTCGTGATAGATTTTATGAACATTGTTGAGTGGTTTTCATAATGACATGTAATAATTATGTTTTTTCCTTTTTATTATTTAATATATATTAGCTTCCCACTACCACCTCCTTCTCCACAAGCTGGTGGTAGTGGTTTGACTCATGATTGCACGTGGTCTGGTCATTGGATTCCATTGTGGGCCCCACATGTGTAAAAAGACCAAATTGCCCTTTTATGAAGAAAAATCCATTTTATTCTCCTGGGCTCGGAATTGAGTGTACTTAGTGGCGTTGGATTCGTATTTCTAAATAAATTCTAGATTTTGATGTCTCGAGTCTTGGTTATTTGTGAAATTACCAATTTTCCCTTTTATTCATTAAAATGAAGAAAAATACGAATTTTTCATCCGTATTTAGAAATTGTCGTGCTTATAGTCATTTTGAAGGGTTTGTGGGATATGTTTTCAGTTATGCATGTCTTATGCCTTATTTGTACTTCTATAAGAAGTATGTTTTTGCTAAGCCTAATATTCTAGCCTGAGTTTTCCTTGAAAATTTTAATTTCACTATTTATTTTTATTACAAAAAGTTAGGGGTGTTACAATGTTAACAATAGATTTTTAACCTCTCCCATCATTGGTAGAAAGTTTCTTTGTCTTTCTAGGTAAAGTTTATTAGTTTTTGGTAGAAGGAATTTGTTTTATGTGTAGGAAAGAACTTTTTCAAGAACTCCTTAGTCATTTATGGCTAGATTCTTATTGAAATGGCTAGTAGTGAATGAAACCACATTTTAGTTTTTTCCTTTAGAGAAAGAGGAAAAAGTTTGAGTCTTACTATGTCTAACCTAATGTTTTGTGTATGTTGAATAGTGCACACTTGATCAAATTCTTGTAAATATGAGTAAAGATTCTCAATTTCCACCATAGAAAATTTAGGAAGTAATTGAATTACATTCTTTTTTAATTCAAGCACACCAACATTTTGAGGTAAGATGACACATGAAGGTGTGATAGTATGAGCAAGATGTATGTATTCTTTTAATGTTCTCCCATAATTTTTTTGGTTATGCCAATTGTTCCTGTGTTCACTATGTTCATTCCTTTCTGTATGATAATTCCTTCTCCAATCTCTGTGTGGTGGATGATTATTCCTCTATGGTTGGCTATCATCATCATACAAGGGAAGAGGGTGTCCATTAAAGAGAAGATTGTTCCTCCGTGGTGGAAGATCATCATCATCCAATTGAAGTGGGGTCTATAATGAAAGAGGGGATTATTCCTCCATGGGAAATAACCCTCATTTTCTTTTTTATTTATGAGGTGTGGATCAACCCCTTTATCAACTTGCAGTTCTGCCATTGAGAAATTAGAAGGCTAGGGTCTACAATAGGTGGTGATTAATTCAAGGTGGGGTAAATGGTAGTGATGAAATCCACCCTTGAGCTTGTAGGGTATAGTACTCTTACTAATCAATTTTCATTCACCATGTTAATTTAATCATCATATAAATCACTTTAAAGTGGATAGACGTCTTAAAAATGCAACAAAAATAATAAACTAATGCTGCTGCATATGTGCTACTTATAGAAAGGGTTCAAGCCTCAACAAATGGAAAACTATAACTTAGACAACTTATGTCTTACTGGTTATAACCGAGCTTAAGTGCAAACAATCCTAAAAAGTATGCAACAATTTAACATGAATGCAATCTATATGAAAGTATGCTACCACACACTACAAATCTAATTTAACAATGCAAATCCTAAAGCTAGGAAAAATTAAAGAATTAAGTAGAGATGATAGTGAGAGCCTGGATTAAGGTCTTCTCATAAATGGGTAAACTATTTACAAACCACCTCCTCTTCCACGTATAGATAGTTCACCCTTGACATGTATTATTATACCCTTTTGAATTGCAATTAAAAATTAAATATAAGTTGTCCTCACTACAATTATACTCGAAACAAAATTAATAAAATTTAAAAGAATTTTCCTAATCCAATGGTTCATTGACCATACGATCACTTCCCCAGCAATAGCACCAAAAAAAAAAACTTGTTTGTAGTTTAATTCCTGCAAGTGTATAGTTAATTAGTTATAATATTTTGTAGGTTGAATCCACAGGGACGATATAGTGTAAAAAATAAAGTAGTGAATTATATTGATGATCTCAAGATGATGCAAAAATTATAGTAAATTAAAAAGAATTCAAGAAGAGATGATGATCAAATGGATGATATTAAAGTAAATTAATTTATGGATGATGAATTAGGATTAACGGTCACCTAGACTAAAATTAGGCCCACCACTTATTATTTATCTTTATAATTCAAGAAATGAATAAAATTATAATTATTTCTTAAAAAGTTGCTTCTTTAAAAATTTAGTTTTACAAATTATAAAATTGCTAGGTAGATTATCAAAATCTAAGCATTCTAAACCTAACTATAACAAAGCAAGGATTTAATTCCCAAAATCTGTTATGAAAGATAATGACATCACTCAAAAGATTATACTAAGGATAAATCTATCTTTTTCAAATTGAGATTAATTTCTAAATCAACTTTTCTAATACATTTAAAACATTAGAAATTAATAAAAGGCATTTCGTAATGTAGGCTAGGATCATTCTAATCCTAATCCAACAAAATTTAGCCTAGCATTATTCTAATCTAGAAAAATTGCTCAATTCTAAATTGCTAAAGTAATGGAAGTAACATTTCCTACACTAGCCTAAAACTATAGAGAATAACACATCAAAAAGTTGTAGCAAAACAATCATAAAAACTCTTTAAAATTATAGCAAAATAGTCCTAAAAACAATAAAAACAAGCATGAAGCTCCATGAATAAAAGTGCAAACATACATCATAACTTAGCCAGGATTAACATGCACTATAGTTATGCCTAGGGTTGGTGAAAACAACCCTAAGATGGCTAGAAAACATTACACAAAATAAATCCTAAGCTAATCTAGAATAACTAATGATCTATTACAAGAACATGAATGTAAATCCTAAGCTAATCTAGGATATAATAAATTAAACAAGTGTTAAACATGGGCTTAAAAAGTATAGAATTAAACATATGAACTAATGCTAAAGCATGAAATCAAATCTACATCAAATACTTATAACAGAACACAAGCAAATTAACATTCAACCATTAAGATCAAACATCAAAAGCCAAACTTCAAGATGAACAAAGAAACATAAAATTTAATTCATCTCATATGATCATTACAATTGCATTGTGAAAATAAAGGAAAATAAAAGAAACTTTCTTAGATCGAAGATGGAAGCCTCACAGTCCCTTGATGTGTCATGCATAAAACCTTCTAGGATCTGCTTCAAGTCCATGCCAATAATAAAACTCTAAATAAAACATCCAAGTCTCCTCTTAAATAAACCCTAAGTGTAAAACATCCACCAGCCTAAGAGAATCCTCCAATCCTTATAATAAAAAAGTCACCTTCCACATCAAAAAACAAAAACTAATAGAGATCTCTCTCCTATGCTTCCTTTAAGAAAACCACATTCCCCCTTCTTAGGAAAAGAACATCCTACTCCCTTAAAGGAAAGCAACTAAGAAGCCCCTCTCCAAGAACTCCTAATATATATACAAGCCTCAAGTGAAATCCCTCTCTATATCTCCCAATAACATAAGTTCCTTCCTTCTTAAGATGCCCCCACTTTTTATAAATAAACATGTTATGCAAATTCCAAAACCTAGCCAACCCAAGAGATCTACCCAATAAGTCTCCTCTCCATAAAAAAAAAAGAAAAAAAAAAAGAGCGCCCACAACAAATTTAAACCATTTTCTTATGTATTTATCTCTCTAAATTGTCTAGCACTCTAATGAAAAATTGCCAAAGAAAATCATGCCAACCTTCCATATATCACACAGTTCCACTTTTGAAAACTAGCCTTTGAAGTGCAGGACGTCTTCTACTCCTTCGTAAATATAAAATGTTCCCACCATTCTATTTTTCTCCTTCTAAATAAAACATATTTTAAGTAGTTTGTGCTCCCAATAGAAACACGTTCTAAGCAATCCAAAAACATAAAAGGCTTTCAAAGGAAAAAATGTGATTCTCCTTTGTGAAGATCTCCTCTTTCCATTTTTTTCATGCTCTCATTGGTGCACCTAGTTAGCTCCCCATATTTCTCTTCCAGAATTTCTCCAATTTGTCCAAGTTCACCCCGACCCCCCGCCCCCTTGAATTTCTTTCCTAGGTGCCTAGGATTTCTTCCTAAACATCCTCACTCTTTGCCAATAATCTTCCATGTGGAAGTCATCCAAATTTGTTATATGTAGGAAATCCCTAAGTTAGGATTAATCTTAGCTATTGATTCATCTTGAAACTTATCAATTTTCATTGTAGATTTCTTATTTATTGAAGCTCTAAATTTAAAATGTTTTGTACTCCTATTTTTCCTCAATAACACATCTTCTCCACTTAGAAAAACATGTTTTCCCTAGCTAAATGTTAAGAAAATAAAAAATATGTTCTTATTGCGCATGTTTGGGTGAGATAGACATAGTGTAATATGCATGTGGGTCCCATGTGCATGATATTTTTTACTTTAGAAAAGGGTGCAAAATGTATGGAATGGTTGGGACTTACATGGGATGTCTCTTTTTGTTGTGGGTTGCATGGATTCACTTATAATCTTTATAGGGTGGTGAGGTGGTAAATGCAAGCATGAAAAATTTTGTCATCTTTGCATGTGCTAATGGCAACCTAAAAGATAGTTGCATACATGGGATTTTGAATGTTTGAAAATGATACATGCAGCTCCTCTGCACTTCGAAAGTGTTAGAGCATAAGCCACTGCTTCTTGACTTGATGTGGGTGATCTAAAATTTATACTAGCTTGATTTAAACTATCTATTTTCATCTTAGCTTGATTAGTGATTTGGAAGATTGACTAGCTTGTTTAACATTTTATTCTCTAGCAACTTTTGATTTACAGCCTATAAAATGAGAAAAAGTTCTAATTAGTATTATTTTTTATAGTTTAATGCATACTTACCTCTGAATATCTATCTAACCCTGAAAATGCACAAATTAAGGTTACATTACAAATAAGTGATTTTGTGCAAACTTATCCTAAAAGTATGAAAGTGAACTATAAAACGAGCTAAAATAATGTAAAACTTAGGTTTTAAATAAAAATGGACACTCATACATCTTAGCAACAACAAATTATTTCTCCTAATGGGCTGAAGTAGCACCAATAGTGGAGGTCACAAGCCCTAAAGTTTCCAAGTTCATCCTCCATCATATTATCTATTGATTTAGTGTAATTGAACAAATCATCTCCAATAATGGAATAGCCTTCCTTAGCAATATCATTGATAAATTTTGTAAGGATTATCACTTTTGGCCATAGTTATAATTCTAGAGCTAATGGCCTAACAAAAGCCTTTGAAAACAACCTCTGTAAGATAAACTCCTAGAATCCCTATGGTCTTAAAGAACCACTTATTGAATGCTATAGTAGTTACTTTCTACTTCCTTATCTACAAAAGTGAAGTAGTGCTACAATTGGAAATTAAAATTCCATCCCCTAGAGTCACTACTCAAGATCTTACATCATAAGATCAAGCTATTATTTTATGACTAATTGAGCTTGACTCACTAAATGAGGTATGTCTCAGGGTTTAAAAGAATTTAGAAGCCTACTAAGCAAGAATGTCAAGAGCATTTGGGAAAAAGGTCAAGTTGAACTCCTTCAAGAAAGGAGACCTTGTTTTATCGATAAAATGGTTGATTGTTGTATGCCAATAATCTAAAGGAATATTTTAGCCAAAATGGGATGTACCATTTATCATTAAGAAGGTTTTTGATGCCTACTTGATAGTCAAATCAGATAGTACTAAATTAAATTCCACTAATGAAAGATTTCTCAAGAAATATTACCCTTAATTAGAATATCATTCAAAAGAATGTGACACTTGGAATGGCTATAATTGATAATAGATGCACATTTGATATGCCTCACACATTGATTCACATGAGGGATTTATCTAGACAAGAAATACTAGTACACATTACTAGTTAAATAAAGGTCAAGACTGAGAGGATGAATCCTCACCTTATCCATCCTAGAACCTTCCCTCTCTTTCGAAAGATGAAGTAGCATTATAGCATACTATAAACATTGTTAGTGGGAATGGGGATTACATGTGAGCAATTCACATCCCAGACCAAGAAAGAGTTAGGAGACTAGACTGGAAACTAGGACTAGAAGTCTTGGTCATGTTCCCTCTAGTTACACAAAACTTAATGTGTTGACTTGGACCACTATGCAACATCTTAAGCAACAAGCATGGCTACTAAATTTTAGTCATCCACTTATATCAAAGTATAATTAAATGATGCAAAAATATGAGCAACACCAGATATGTTCTCTCCATCTTGTACAGAAAGAAAGGAAATGCGGGTAAACATTAGATGAACTACTTGAGGACTATTGCTCCTACATATAATGGCTTTGTATTGTTTCATCCTTAGGCTCTAGGAAAATTCTTCTTTCATGTGTTTGAATTTCTGATGATGCATAAAAGGATATGCTTTCTCGATTTCCCTTATCTTTCTTCTTAAAATGACTAAGGGTTATGTTTTCTTCCCCAAGGGTCGCATTTGCCCTTTTGAGGGTTGCATTTTCTCCATCCTTCACCTTCCAAGTTTTTTCCACTTTAGCATAAGATATAGGTAATAAGCATTCCAAACTACTTTAATCTTCATAAGAAATAGATGAATTATAATCATTCTTGAAGAAATGATTCAAATGATCCAAGGAGTACATCTTCGCTTGACTCCATCTTCTTTGTAGCATTCTCCTTAAGGAGGCCTAATGAAGCTATAGGATCTCAATATTTTCTTCAAGTTTTTGAACTCGCTTCTCCACTTCTTGCACTAGCTAGGGCCACAACCACATTGAAGCTTTATTTTCAACTATCAATTTCCTTTGTCCATCTATCTCTACTACAATGCTAAACCTTTCCTCTTGAAGTTTTAAAATTCTCTTCTAGAGTGAGTGGATTTCTTCATCGATGTCCTTGAGCCTTTTATCATCCTCAATGAGTTCGTATTTAAGAGCATTGACATGATTCAAAAAGGCATCATGAATACTTTGGTGCCTGGCTAATTCTCCCTTGTGTCATAGTCAATATATCATCAAGCTTCCTTCTAGCTTGTTCTTTGATGAATCAAGATCAACAATGGCAATAGAAATCATTACAAAATATTCAATACCTCCAAACTTTGGAGCCATAAGAAGGTCAAATATTGCAAGCCAGACAAGTTACTGGAATTGGAAAAGGTCTTCTGCATCACTTGAAGCATTTACTTGATAATATGCTAATTGATTATCCAAAAGGCTAGCAATAGCAAAGGCCTTGCCTTTCTGTCTTGGCAACCAAATGGGATGATGGACCATGCCTATTCCTTTTTTTATTGCAATTTCTTGATTATTATATAATGAATTCTTAAATTTCCATAAAAAAAAATAGATGGAATAGAAATGACATTTCTTATGTCAATGATACCAAAGGGATCTTACATGAATGGAATAGGGATATGGGTGGAGTATCATAAAGAATTGATCTTTCATTCAGTTGTTGAATCTATATTTGATTGATCAATGTATGACATTTTGAATCCTCATTACTAATGGAATCAAAATAATTTGATCTATGGACAACATCCTTGTGGTAAAGGTTCTAATGCTAGAGGATTCATTAATGTAAGGCATAGAGGCAAACAAATGGAACAAATTCACTAAAATGATTTAGATGGAGTTCCCTGAAGAATGAACTCCTAAAGATCATATTCAATGAAAGTCCTATGTATGGCTTGAAGGGAGATCTTTAGATAGCTCAAGAGTAACAATTGAAGAAACTATATTGATATCTTCTAGAGATTCTGTTATGAGGCAATGCTGGTCTCATTACGTTTGCTTTGACAATTTACCCTATAGTAGATAATTTCAAAATATGTAAAGTTGGGCTTGTGATATGAAATTAGAACAGCACTTCTAAACTCTCGCTAGAAGATGATGGAGGATTATATGGGGGTATTATCAACAATACATGTTGGTTCCCATAAAGGCACAAGAGGAATTTCTTCCTAATATGATGTATATAGCCTTAAGTCTTTTACAACAAGAGATATATCAAAAATCTTGGTAAGAATAAGAATTTGAAAACAGAGAAGAAGAAGAGACCTATACCTTCTTAGATGATCTTGAATTGGTCAATCAAGGAATCAATATTTGTGCATTATAACAAAAGATAATGGGGTATGTGCGTGCAAACACACACACACGCACGCACACACACACACACACATACATATACATACATACATACATACATACATACATACATACATACATACATACATACATACATACATACATACATACACACACACACACTCACACACACATATATATACATACATACATATATATATATATATATATATATATCGAAAGAGATAGGATACCTCCTTGACAGTTAGGTGTCTCTTTTGCCTTGTTCAACATCCTCTTTGCTAGTAAGGTCTCCTCTCTTCTTCCTCCTCAACTTTCTTGGCCAACTAAAGGTCCGTTAATCAGCCCTCAACCATCTTTTCAACGTTAACTAGTTTAGATTTAGTTAAAGGCTTAAAATCCTAGAAACCCATTATGCATGAAGGTTATGATTCCACTGCACATAATTTTCATGATTCTTGTGAGGCCCTAAGTTACCATGAAATTTATTCTAATTCTAGTTACAAAAATTGTATCCTACAGGATGCATAAATAGAATTGCATCAACTTATTGCTAAGTTTTTTGGATTCATAAAAATACCCTAATCATAATTCATGATGGCATGTAAATCAACTATAGTTAGATTGGGAAACCACAACAAAAAAGCCCTTATTCCACAAGAGAAATCCTTCTCTGAGGGGGATACTTCCCTATCATCAATCAACAAGTTTTTAATATCATCCTACACTAATATTATAGGACTCTTTGGAAGAGTAACATTCAAAGTGAAAGTTTCAAGAGTATATTGCTCATTTCTAATTATAGCATGATTCTGTCTTAGAACCTAAACTAGATGAATACTTGTAATATCATCTTGATATAGCAGCATTAAAGGAAATCTAGGCTCTAATCATGTTAGTACTCATTATGCTAGAATAGTGGACTGTGCCTATACAATTAGCAATGGGGAAATACCTATACAAACCTACTTAAATATGATCCATCATAGGAGGAGTTAGAAAACACAGATCACTTACACTATGGTGTGAAAGTGGAAGATCATACATGGATACCACTCAATCCTTAATTCTTTCACACATCAAGGGTCCACAAGGTTGGGAATATGTAAAGTAGAAGAATGTATAATAAATGAATGATAAGAGAGTGTATAGGATATCATGTGATGATGAGGGATTTCACTTGATGGTTTCCTAAAGTGAAGATCAAGTAAAAAAACAAGTAATTTGAAAATGGATGAAGGATAAAGATCTTAAGGATGATGTCTCTATGATGAAGTTATTTGTCACAAGGAGAGTTGCTTGACTTCTTGCAAATAAGAGGGAGCTATTAATTCTATGGAGAGAAAGCACCTACGGCCATTACTCTTTTCAGAAAGGACTGTGTGATTGTAGGAGAGAGTCAATGGAATGTAAGTGGGGGGGTTCAAGGAGATAAAGAGTAGCTACTAACATTAGCTACCCCTCACTCTATATAAGAAGAAGAATAAGAGAGTGAAGAAAAAGAGGTGGAGAGAGGGGAGCAAGCAGAGAGGAGAGGAGAAAAAGAAACAAAAACTTTACTCTCTGTCTCTGTCTCTCTCTATCTGTCTGTCTCTGTCTCTATCTCTGTCTCTGTCTCTGTCTCTCTGTTTGTCTGTCTGTCTGTCTGTCTCTCTCTCTCTCTCTCTCTCTCTCTCTCTGTCTCTCTCTCTCTCTCTCTCATTTTCCTCGAAATTTCATATAAGGATTGCTCACTACTTTGCTCCACCCATTGTGAGCTAAAGGTTAAATTTTGCAAAGGAGAAGCTAAAAACAAGTTTTCCAGCCTCCCCAAGAAGGATTCCCTTTGGGAGAGAGCAAGAAAGTAGGGTGATATCTAAGTTTTACACTCTTGTTTCATTGATGCTACCACTATAGTTGTGAAGTAATATGGTGTTAGATTTCTCCCTTGTGTGCACTTTTTTTGGTGTTGATCAACGATCTAAGCCATTGATAATGCTCTCATCTCAACCAGGAAAAAGCTGACTGATTTTTTCCTAAGGAGAAGCAAAGTAGAACAAGATGACTTCACCTGTATCTCCTTTTACCATTTTTGTCTATAGGAGAAGGATAGCTAGTGGTTTCTCATTTTCAATCATTCTATGAATGAATTTTTAATGATCTAAACCATTTGAAAAGTTCTCCTAAGCCTTAAGAAAAAGTTCACATTAGTTCCGAGCCATTTTATCAAGTTTTGAGTAAGATTTGGCAATGAGAATAGTAACAGGTATTGTCAGTGGCTGCGATGAATCTATCATATTTCTGATCATATATCCCTATATATGTTCATTTTATCTAAGATCTAACTATATGGATGGATTTACTAATATTTAAAATATGCTAGATATTAAATTTTAATAAAAATATTTCTACTTAGGACAAATCATTAGCTGAAGTGTAACCAATCATCACACACTCATTGGTATACGTAGACAACAATGGGGACTGTTACTATGCATGATGAATTAACCATCTTTTTGATAAAAAATCTTTAGACATATTGGTTTTATTCAAAAGCTAACCATACCATTGGATTATTTTATATTTAATTGTGCTAGAAACCAATTTCCAGAGAAAATTTTGAGCTCTAAGGTGGTGAAATCATTGGCCGAAGTACCCTAGTTCATCACGCTCATTTGGTGTTTGTAGGAAAATTCCCGCAACCCTGAATTGTTAGTGACACTCTCTTTTGATTTATGTACCTTTATATCTCACTAAATTCTCATATGATTTTAATGTGTAATAACTTGTCTTGAAACTAATCAACTACAGAACAATTTCGCATGTGAACCTTGGCCAATAATTGTATTCAAGAGTTTGTTTTCTAAATGAAATGCTAGGGACACTCTTTGAAGTTATAGTTGCACATTTCAAGCAATGTTTCTCTTTGAGTTCTTATTGGATTTGAGTGATATTTGATATGGAGTTTCTTGGATACATTTGAAACAAGTATATGTTGAGAAATCTTTTCATAGCATATAAATATTTAATATTATTTGTTTCTTTTATCTTTATTGGTTTTTTTGGGTAAATTTTCTCTTTCTTAATCATTGTAACAATCAAGTAAGTGAAAAAATAGTGAAAAGTAGATAATGTTTAGCATATTTTTTAGGGTGGTTCTTTCCTTTAGTTGTAGACTAGTTTAATTTATTTAAATTTTGTTGCTTTAATATTTATTTAATTAATTTATGTTAAATTAGAAATTATGTTAGGCTAGTTGTAACATAATATTAAGGAACACCACTCCGTAATTCACAATACCTTAAATGTCTTAAAAATTTTAGTTTCAAATTTGTCCCAATTTGAAAAAGACAGGATTGCCCTTAGTACAATTCATTGATTCATTGTCATTACCTTTCATAAATATATAGAACTAAGCATCTCACAACTCTAGGATCTTAATAAGTGTCTAATTTTGCATAAAAACTACCCAATTAGTTATCAATGTATTACAACTTATAGGTGTAAATTAGGATTTTTAGACCAAAATTCATAACACATGCAATTTTGACCTAATGAAGCAAAAGTTTGATAGTTTGTAGGTCTAGAAGCTAATCCAAGGTAAGTGTGTAATTTGTCATATTTTCTAGGATTTAAGTAGAGTTTTACTTTATGTAGGTAACAAGATGATGATCCAATGGCTGAGATCGATCAAGATCAAATGATTGTGTCAAAGCCTAAAAATCATCAATTCAACATGAGATCAAGGTCAAGATGTTCCTTAAGGCAAGCAATGGATACAATTAAAGGAGCTAAATGTGACCAAAGTGGACCGATGAAGTAAGCCATGCATTCTCACCAGCTTTGCATGGGTTGAATGTAAGCCACCTTAGCCATATAAGCCATGGGAGAAGGTGACACGCTAAGGAATCCAAGCCAAACCATTCAAGCCAATGGATGGAGCTATGAAGCCAAGCTAAGAGAGCCATCTAAGCTGGCCATGAAGCTTAGCCAATGGAGCCCTCAAAGTTAGCCATCAAAGCCATTACGCTAAGCTAAATGGAAGGCTAGGATTAGAGGAAATTCAAGAACATTATAATGAGATTTTAAGAGATATTTTAAAGATATTAAGGAATATCTTATTAGGATAAGTTGGCATATAGACCAATAGGATGAGAGCCTTCTAATTTTGATATTTTCTCCACTTTTCGCTCCCTTTTTATCACTTTCCTCCTCACCACCAATTACCACTACGAATTTGACTTTCCATTCAAGAGTCTTACCATTCCATAACAATTCCACATTATTAAACTAGCACCCTAATCACCCAACCAATCCCAAGACCTTAGGAAATCACTTAACCAATCAAAAATTTCCATCTCACCTCACTTTCTTAAGTTTTTCGTACACCCCACTTTTCTCCCACCTTCTTTTCTTCTTCCCATCTCTTTCTTACCTCATCACCCCCTAAATTTCCATTTCTTAAGGGATTTTTTTTTTCTAAGGGGGATGCCTCCTCCAAAAAGGTAGGCACCTCCTCCCTCATTCACCTTCAAAGAGGAAACCCCCTTCCACCTACTTTCCTCTTTTAAAACCTTAAGCTATTTACCATCTTAACCCTCCAAAATAACCTGATTTCATCCCCACCATACCTTCTTATCAGGATATCCAAGGAAAATTAGGAGAAAAACTATAAAAACAAGGCCAAACTAAAGGAGAAGAGACCTTTACACTAGGAAAAAGATGCCTCCTCCTCAGAAAGAGATGTCCTCTTCCTAAGCCCCTTCTATTCACTCTTTTACTTGCCTTCCATTGTTTTCCTTTAGGTGTTACTCTATTCCTAAGGTGTGAGGGAGCTCTTCAAGCTACTCCACTCCTGATCTTTTACTGTATTTGATTCTCCTTTCAAGGTTGGTTCATCTCACCTTTTCTTTTGTTTGATCTTAGGCTTTTCATGCTATCTTTTGCTTTACTTTCCTCTAATTTTCCTTGCCTTAAAGATTAATATTCAAGTATGATGATCATGGAAGGATGGATGTCTCAAGATGGCATCTTTCAGCCTTGATGAAAGATGCCTCCATAATGGATATCTTGGATTAAAACTTAAGGAACATCTTGGAGTTCTTAGATAGAAGCTCTATATTTACTATTTAAAAAATTGTTCAATGACCATTCAAAGTTTGTTAAATCAAAATATGTCAAAAGCACCTCCTACAAGTCTTTCTTGGTCAAGGGTCAATGGTGTTGACTAGTCAAAGATTCAAGCTATCAAGATTAAGGAAAGTGCTTACATAGGAAGTTAGAGAGTTTAGGAACTTGCCAACTTATAAAATATACATTTAGAAGTCATTTGAGTGTATTATGCAATTACTCAATGTTTAGCAAGTGTTTATTTGGAAACACACAAGTTTAGGAAAGTCTTGTTGGGCAAGTACCTCAAATTTAGAAAGTATTCTTTAGCCTAGGAAACTAGTGTAATTGGGCAATTACTTAATAGAGTTGTACAGTACTTATATGGGAGGGGTGTTCTCATCTATAAATATCTTAAATTTGAATCAAACAACACCTTAGATTGCATTATTTGATTGGACATTTTTCAAGGTGGTTAGAGTGTGAATTGCTTATCACATAATAACATTTTCTATATCGCTTGAAGTGGTTCAAGAGTGGTGAGGTGTCTACTTCTGTATCCTAAGGTGGTGAGTGATCTCTATCCTTAAGATGGTTATTTAGTTTTCGACCCATAATTCTATATCTCTTTGGTGGTGTTTTTGTATCTAAGGAGTGGGGAGCTGTTATTTCTTTTTAGTTTTGTATCTTTTGGTGGTGTTTTTATATTCAATTGTAGTGAGCCAATATTTTAAGTGAATTCTACAGTGGTGATCATTTTGTATATGTGGAAGAACTAATCTATTATTTGAATTCTGTAGTGGTGAACATTTGTATCCATAGAAAATTTTGTACAAAATTTTCTTTTATTATACAATTTCTATCTCACCCAGTCATCTGGTGTCACTAACTTCTTTTAAAAGAACCTTGATCTTTGTTGATTTGGAATGTTGACTAGTCAACACACCTTGAACAAGGAAGACATTTTTGGAAATGTTTTGACCATGTGCAATTAGGAGTGCTTTGAGTGGACAATGTCTACCATAAGAAGATCTAAAATGTCCATATGTGAAAATCTAAGATGTCTATCATCTTTGAATCCTAAACATCCATTCATTTTGAATCTTAGATGTCCATCCATTGTGATCAAGAGGTTAATTTGTTGAGGGCTCATGACATCCATGTCACTCAAAACACTTTAAGTTAAGACACTTTGATGATCTAGATCATAGATTCCTTGACTGTTCTTATCTTCTTTTGATCCATCATTAATTTGGGAACTTTGGGAAATTCTAATGTTATTCTCCTTAGGTTGAAAGGAACTCATCCCTGAGTTGTATACATCGTTCTCTCCGTTGTATGGTGAAATATTTGCTACATTAAAAGTGTTTAAGACTTCTAATTCTATTGGTAGCTCAACCTTGTATGCATTTTCACCAATTTTCTTCAAAATTTCAAAGAACTTCTTGCTCTTGCTCTTGGCTTGAGTTTAGTGTGTTGTCTTGGAGGAAATCGATCCTTTCTAAAGTATACCCACACCAAATGTCCTTCTTGAAATTTAGTAGATTTTTTGTGCTTGTCTACTTATTCTTTATACTTCTCATTTTACCTTTCTATATTTGTTCAAATTTTCATATGCATCTTCTTATTTTTCCTTATCTCTCCCCTCAGCATCTCCACTGAAATTATAGGCTAACAACAGGGGTATTAAATTCATTAGACTAAAAAAGATTCTTTCCTTACACAGCTTCAAAAGGACTACATGTAGGTTACTATGGGGACTATTGCGAACAAATTTAGCTTGAGCTAACAACAAATCATATTGGTAAATGTTCTGTTCCCCAAAACTTCACAATAGATTCCTTACACTTCTATTTACAACTTAGTCCAACCATTGGTTTAATGATGATAAGACAAATTGGATTGCAACCAAGTTCCATGCTTTTTTCATAAAGTATGCTAGAAGTGACCCATATACTTGCAATCTTGTTCCAATGTGATAGTTTGAGAATGCCATGAATTTTAACAACATCTCTAATGTACAAGTCCGCCACATTTGAAGCATTAATAATCTTAGCGCATGCAATGAAACTTGTGACTTTTGAGAAATGATCAATAATTACCATAATTGAATCTTTATTTTATTGCATTCTTGGTGGCCCAATGACAAAGTCCATTTGCTAACCTCTTCCCAAGGAGAGATAGAAATAGTTTTAGCAAAGTAAATAAACTTGTGTTTTGTTGCTAACTTTTCACCATATGATGCATTCTATAACAAGGCACATGCTTAGAAACATCTTGATGGGTCTTAATAAATACCTATTGAAGTGTAGAAATGCAAATACGGGTCAATGCCATGAGAACTCTTTGATAAATGAAGTTAATTGAAATTTAGATCATCTTACATTTACCCACCCAAGAATTCAAGGAAAGAAAGAATTCTAATTAAAAATAATGACTAGGAAAGTAAGTATGAAAAGTAAAGACAAAGAAAAGAAATAAGTTGACAAGTGTCTACTTTTTGTATAAAAATCACCCAATTAGTTGTTCATGTGTTACAACTTAGTGGTAAATTAGGGTTTTAGACCAATATTCATAACACATTTATTTTTGACCTAATAACCCAAAAGTTTGATATTTTGTTGGTTCAAAGGCTAATTGGAGATAAGCATGTGATTAATGATATTTTTTAGGATTAATTAGAGTTTTTACCTTTTTGTAGGAAGAGAGACGGTGATTTGACGGCCAAGATTGATCGGGATGAAATTAAAGATCAAGCTCAAAATTTTGAGTCAAAGCCTAAAATTCATGAAAATAAAGGTCAAGATCATCTTATGGACAAGCAATGGATGGTGATTAAAGGAGTTAAAGGTGGCCAAAGTGGGCCGATAAAGTAAGCCATGCACTTTCACCACCTTTTGCATGGGTTGCATGTAAACCACCAAGCCATAAGCCATAAGCCATGGACAAGTGACAAGTTAAGGATCCAAGCCTTTCAAGATACTCAAGCCAAGGAATCGAGCCATGAAGCCAAGCTAAGAGAGCCATCTAAGCCAACCATGAAGGCTAGTCAATGAAGCCCTCAAAGTTAGCCATCAAAGCCGTTAAGCTAAGTTAAATGGAATGCTAGGATTGGAGGAAAATCAAAAGGATTATCCATGATATTATAAGAGATATTTTAAAGAGAATTAAGGAAAAAATCATTAGGAGAAGTTGGTATGTGGACCAATAGAATGAGACCCTTTTATTTTTCATGTTTTTTCATGCTTTTCTCACCTTTTTATCACTTTTGACCTCATCACCAAGTAGCACCACGAATTTGACTTTCCTTTCAAGAGTCCTACTATTCCAAGTCCCCTCCACCTTTCTAAACTCCCATCCTAACCACCCAACCAATCCCCACTTCTTAGGAAATCACTTAGCCAATAAATGTTTTTCCATCTCATCTCTATTTCCTAAGTTTTTCTTGCACATGACTTTCCCCAACTTCCTATTTTGAATGGTATTCAATGATTTTTGAAGGGTGAGATGCCCCTTCCTAAATTGGTGGCATCTCCCACCTACTCCACTTTCAAAAAGGGCAGCCAACTATCCCTTGTTTCCTCTTTTGAAATGCTAGCTTCTCACCCATCCTAGCCATCCAAAATAACTTGTTTTCTTTCCCACCACACCTCATTATTAGGGAACCCTAGAAAAATTAGGAGAAAAACTATAAAAATCCAGCACAAACCTATGTTGAAACAATTTTTACATAAAGGAAAAAGACTCCTCCATAGAAAGGAGACGTCCTCTTCCTAACGCTTCTAGTTTCACTCTTTTGCTTTGAAATTTTCCTTTGGGTGGCTGATACTTCTTCCTAGGGTATTTGATCATCCTTTCAATGGTTGGTTTATCCTTGCTTCTCTTTGCTTGATTTTTACTTTCATGCTAATTGTTGCTTTGCTTTCCTTTATTTTTCCTTGATTAAAGATAAGATTCAAGGCTGGTTTTTCCCTTGAAGTGAAAGCTAAGGGAAGTCATCTTGAATCTAGTCTTCCTCTTTTCTTTCCATTGACTTTGAGTTCTCTTTTAAGTTCCTAGAATTCCAGCATTGTTTCTTTAGTTTCCTTTGAGTTTTGCCTTATTTTTCCATTAGAATTTCCTTGAAATCTCAAGCTTGTTGGAGGAGGAATCATTATTGAGATATGGTTTTGGAATTAATTTGAGATAAATCATAATGGTTGCTTTCAAAAAGTTGAATGCATCTTTCATGTTATCACTTGTATGCTCACTTGTTGATGATTAATGGAATACTTGATAATTGATGAATGAGCATAATTATTTTTGATTTATTTATTGCATGTGGAGGATATATGGAGTAAGTTTTTCTTTGTGTTGAAATCTCATCAATTAAGAGACGTAAGAAACCATGCATCCAATCTAAAAGTTGAACATATAGTTTTGAAGGCCTTAAGGGTTGAAGTTTTAATGATATTATCAACTTGATTATTCCTTCATAATTCTTTAGTTTCATGCTTCATTCAATCAAGCTTGGTTTTGAATAAGTTAATGATTAAGTAAGATCCATGTTGTTGCATTCATTTATGTTAGGAAAAGTAGTTAATTAAGTTGATTTTGTTTAATTGTTGGCATGTTGTTGCTTAGGTTGTTAGTTCTTAAAGTTTCCATTCCATGCATTTAATTGTTTGCTTTAGAAGTTGCATGAATAGGAAACTAGTTGTTTAATATATGTTTCCTTAGATTAATTTCTATTTTGTATTTTTATAAGGTTTTCCCTTTAGGAAAGTCCTTAGTTTAGGAAAATCACAAAATTAGAAAGTTTTCAATTAGGAAAGTTTTACTTTTTTAGTAAGTGCATGTTTTAAGAAAGTTTTCAATTTTAGCACATTTCTAATTCTTACATAACTTTAATTTCCATTCTTAGTTTAGGTTAAAAGTATTTTGAATTTTGGCTAGCTTAGATAGTTTAAAGTAGGGATCACTAGCATCTCATCCATTCAACACCACTTGGGATCAACCTCACTAGCCAGCTATATTGCAATCGATTCATGTGCTGCAAGTTAATTTGAAATAACAACATGTTTTTGGAGCCATTTTTGGGGAGTCATAACGTTTTGTATAGTTCTCCATACTTTAGATTATTTTCCTCTAGTTTAGGTCTAGGTACATTAGTTTAGGTTTTGCTTCATATTTTGCATTTGTTGCTATTTTTCTCAAATTGACCAGTTTCTTTGATTTTTGTGTGAGAAAAATTGGCAAAGGAGCTACATTGATCCTATGGGCCATGGCTTCATCAACCTAGATTAGGGTTTATTGCTTTCCTAGATTAAATGGGTTGTAATAATGCATGGCAAGTGTGGGTTATGGTGGCCCACGCTTGATCATCATGGGGCCCCTCAATGTGAGCAATCCTCACCAAAATTTTAATTTCCTAGGATGAATTGTATGTAGTATAATTTTGCATATGGATGGTAGTGTAATCATAAAGATTAGGGTCATATATTGATGATTATTGTATAATACTTAGGATTGTTGCAATAGTTGTGCACCTATTTAACAAAGGCCAACTTGAGCTCGGCTATGACCAAAGCATAGGCTGCATAGTATAATGTCTCATCTATTAAGGTTCCTGAACCCTTGCTAAGTAGCATATAGGTAGGCATTAGTTTGCTTTTATTTTGCATTGCATATTTAATTGTTTTATGGTGGAATATAATTAATGTAGTAACGGCTCCATAGGAACCCTTATAAGATAAGGACTGGATTTCATCACTAGCTCATTGGCCCACTTACGAATCAATCAACATCCTTGAATATCATGATCCCAACCCTTGAACATTAACTAAAATTAATTAGAAAGAGACTTAGGGTATCAAGCTTATAGGACCCTTTTAGAAGGACATGATCTACTATCAATCCAATGACTTTTGAGAACTCTGGTTAAAGTGGTTGTCTTAAAATCCAAGGGATTCTCCCACACCTTTTGATGATGTCAGTTGAGGTCTAAACACCTCTGGACATGAGGATTGTATTAACCACTTTAGAGCAGAACCCAACTAATAAGCAATAGTCAAATATAGAAAAAAGGAGGAGCTATCTAGATCTAGGTCTAAGAAGCTACCACCTATGTACTATGAAAAGATAATCAAGACACTGCTTCATTAGTGATTACTAGGATTTGATTGTAGATGAAGTAGATTTAGAGTCAGCATATAGATTAGTACATTTAGAATAGGATTGTTTATGCAAGGGCGTCAATCTCAGAACTTAGTGTTAGCACCTTTAGACCCAGAGATTCCATGCAGCCTTAAACAAGGGGAAACCAAGTTCATATCCCCATGGCCGAACCACCAGCAGAAGTATAGTGCAAAACTATTAAAAAAAATTATCCACCACTATAACTCAACACCCCATCCTGTATAGCTTTACGTCCTACAAAAGTAGACCACCTTGTGTTAAAGTCAAGACTTATCTAATTACTCTCCACCTTTCTTGGTTGAGACAGAGATGACCCTTATCTTCATATCAAGGAGTTCCTTGATATTTATGCCACATTTAGGTTTCAAAATCTTTTAAATGATGCTATTATGCTAGGCTATTCCCATTCTCACCCAAGGATAAAGCCAAATCATGGCTCAATCCTTTGAGGTAGGTTCCATTAATACATGGGACCAATTGTCTAGGAAGTTTGTGACCAAATTCTTCCTCATTCACAAAACAAATGCCCTTCATCCTAAAATTATCAATTTCCAACAAGGGGATGATGAACAATATTATGAATGTTGGGAATAGTGGAGTGAACTAAGTGCCCTCATCATAGATTTAAGAAATAGCAGCAGGTTCAATACTTCTATGAGGCATTGACACCTCAAAATAGATAAATAGTAGATGCAATGAGTGGAGGGGCTCTCATGTTGAAAGATGAGAGTGAGGTCTGAGAGGTCTTTCAAACACTAGTAAATACTTCCTAACAATGGGATTTTTTAAATAGAAGAGAGAGAAATAACCAGCCTACCAAGAAAGAGGGTCTCTATAAGATAGGAGTGCATACTGATATCCCATAAACTCATCTCTATACTAGAGAGAATACACAAGTACAATGGGAGAGTAGACAAGTTTGAAACTATGTTTCTATCCTTTATGGTTGCCACATCTCTTAAACTGTAAGAGGTTTGTGGTCTTTGTTCTAGCCCAACACACATCACCACATCTTGTCCATTAAATAGAGCACTTAACAAGTATCTTGTGGACCGAGCGAATACATTGAATGCATATTGCAAACCTAGCAACAATCCATATTTTAAGACCTACAATCCTTGGTGGGCTAGGCATCCAAACTGACCATCTGTGAACCGCCTACCCAAAATGTTCCTCTTAGAGCTATAGTTCCTCAATAGTAGGCACTTGGCTTCCAAAAACCTCCACAACCAAAGAAACCATCTTTAGAGGATAGGATTCAGAACATATTTGAAATACAAAAAGGTCTCTAAACCCATTGTAAAATATTAATTCTCAAGCTATAGCTAAATTAGAGATGCAAGTAAGGAAAATGTTAACTAAACCACATAATAGAGGAAAGGATTAGCTCCATAGTCAACCCATTCCTAACCCTAAGGCCCAATTTGAGATAGGGTCAAGTTCTTAAACCTTAACCCTCATGAGCATGCCAAGTCTATAACCACCCTTAGGAACGATCATCAAATTGACAACAATGTAGGTCATCCTAAAGAAAATGAAGAGGAAAAGGAGGCAACCAAAGCATAGGAGAAAGAAAAACGACAAAAAACCCCTATAAAACCTATAGTGGAGGCACTCTATGTGCCTAAAGCCCCATTTCCTCAGTTACTAAACAAGGCTAGAAAGGGAACTAACTTCAATGGGTTAATGGGTGTATTTAAACATGTCTAAATCAATATTCCATTGCTGAATGCAATAAAAGATGTCCCCACCTACGCTAAGTTCTTGAAAGAGCTCTGCAATAGAAAAAGAAAGCTAAATGTCCAAAAAAAATGCCTTCCTCACTAAGCAAGTGAGGTTGTTGATACAACACAAGAACCCACCAAAGTTTAGAGACTTAAGGTTTCCTATCATTTCCTACACTATTGGATATAATATTATAGATACAACACTACTTGACATAGGGGCTACTGTTGACTTGTTACCATATTCTATCTACGAGCAATTAGCTACCACTCTACAATTAGCTAATAGATCTATCAAACCAACCACTACCACTCTGCAATTAGCTAACAGATCTATCAAGATACCCAATGGTTTGGTTGAAGATGTGTTGATATAGGTAGTCTAGTTTTATTACCCAATTCATGTCATTGTATTGGGCATCCAACCTATATCTGATCTCAGTAGTCAGATCCTAGTCATCCTTGGACATCCATTTCTAGTGACGTCCAATGCCCTTATTAACTATAGGAATGGTGCAATGAAATTGTCGCTCGACAACATGAAAGTTAACCTAAATGTCTTTAATGTCGATCAACAACATTTAGACCTTGATGATTCTTATGTTGTGAATTTGATCGAGAGTCTAATTCATGACATTCATCCACCATCTTACATCTCTGACCCTTTAGAGGCTTGTCTCATGCATTTTAATGGAGATTTTGATTTAGATAAGTCTATTGAGGAGGTAAACAACCTTCTATACGCTTCTCCTATCATGGATACCTTCAAGTGGGGCCCTTATGTGGAGCTACTCCCTCCTTCAGAGTCTATTCATATACCCTCTATAGAGCAACCACCTTCTCTAGCCCTAGAACCCTTGCTTGACAATCTCAAAGTGGGATAGTTATAGGCCACATTATATGTGACATCCTGGGTTTTTCTAACACTTTTTTCACAAAAATTTCTTACAATTGTGGGGCCTCGAGTTTGGAAAACTATTTAGAAAACCAATAGTAGAAAAGAATTTTCATGAGAAGACTTTTTAGAAGCTCAAGTGTCATTTTTTTTTCTTTTCTAAAAATCAAGATTTTTTAGAGAATGAGCGCTACATTTCTACTAAAAAATCTTACAAAGTTTCCTCTTTTTTTTGGCATTATGTATTTTATGCATGCGAATGAGATGTCCCTGGTAAACATATTTAAGTCAAATAATAATAAAAATGCCTCTGTCTCCATCCATACAAATGAATACATAATTTAACTGCATATCATTTTAAAAAAATCAAGTTTTTAACTGAACAAAAGAATAGTTTATGATCAGGATCAATCTAGTCACAACCACACCACCATAATTTCAATTTACATGTCAATTTGTCCATAAAGCAAAGTCATATTAAGTTAAAGTATTACATCAGTTCAGAAGATCAACAACAACATTGTAAACCTATTTGGTATACCTTTTATGTCCTTCTCTTGAGATCTCTAGCACAATCTTCTATTCTCTTTTTCTTATTTTATTTCTTTAGACCTGAGACATTATTACAATGTCTCGGTAAGCTTGTGCTTGTATTGGTAGTTTCATCATCAAAATATGAGGTTTATGCAGTTTTAAATCCAAAAATGGTACATAGTCACACGTTACGTAGTTCAGTAAAATGTTATTCATAATGAGCAATATAATAAAACTCTAAAATATCAATCATGCTTTACAAATCAATGTCATGCCAAACTAATTCAAATTATTAGTTTCAATATCCTAGCATATTGTTTCAAAGACAAATAGTAATAACAACCTTTGCAAGGTGTTTTACAAAATATGAATAGTTATCACAACTCATGTCATGCATCATCTTAAAGGCATACACATAAGAGCTGAATAATGAACCATCATCAAAATAAATAGATGAAAAGTATTTAAATCTTGAAATGCTTAAATATAGTCAATGTATCCCAATAAGTATATCTATATATAGATAACACCATCTGAACCTCCTCAAGGTTTTTGCCAGTGTAGTACCACTCGAAATCCAGCTATTTGCCATTGGTCATGAGGACTCTTTATAGACCTAAAATTCCTAAGGTTCCATGCACCTACACCATCATGCTATATACATATGAATCTCAAAATAATATGGACCCTCTGTGAATGGACAAGACCTAAACAAGTCAGCAGCTATCACGCTGATACCAAGATGGATAGACTCCTTGACTGTGTGCATGGGAAACATGGTATGCAAGGGCATGACTACCCATGATTTCATCGACCTAATTTTGGCCTTTTGTAGACAGGTATGTAACATCCTAGGTTTTCCAAAATTTTATTCATTTTAATTTAAAAAGCAACAAAAATTTCCTTGTTTTTGAAATAGGGATCAGAGTGATATATATAAATAGATTTAAAACTCACCAACTTCATTCTAAGTGTTACTAAGAAAACATCCACATATGAGTAAAATAATAGTCATCTAACCCTAGGATGGCTAGAGATACATGCCACAGGATCTACCACACAACCACAATTAGAATCACAATCCATTTAAGTAACTTAGGACAATTATGCTACAAGTATCCAAAGTGTTAACAAAAGTCTTAAGTTATGTACAATATTCAAAAAAAGGGGAATCCTATAAATAGATTTCTAACAAAAGTAACTACATCAAAAGGAAGGTTCTTCTCACATGTAAAGTGATCCTAACGCCTTCGCCTTCCTAGTACCCCTCGCTCCTGAACTACCTAGGGTGTCACTTGAAATGTTTAGTTGTAGGGGGTGAGCAAAAGCCAAAGCTCACAGTAGGGTGAGAAACTAATACAAGATGGAACGCCTAAAATAGGTCAAGTAGTTGCATAAGTATAATTATGCACATATACATATAATTTCTAAAAAAGAATTGTTGATGCATGTGCGATAAAGGTCACTAATATCTACAACAAGATTTCAAGTTAAACTTACAAATCATGTTAAAATCTATGCTAATCAAACCAATGCTGTTGAACCAAGGTGTAAAATGTCTAATCCACAAATGTATAAAGCCATGCCCACATCACTAGGAAAAACTACTCGCTCCAATCACAATGGCATACAGTCCTGCCACCCTGGACGAGGTCGAACGCTTGAGACATAACCCACATAAATATCACATAGACTAGACACCTTTGCTCGTAGGGCCCTATCGTCACCCACAGGCTACTACCATGGCCTCTATGTCTGCTCGTGGATACCTACATGAACCATAACTCACCAAACCTCATAGGGGCTACCCAGCTATCACTCAGAGCACTTCCCCATGAGAAGATACTCCTATTGCCCGCCGTCTCTATCATAGGGCTAGTATCAAATCATCTCAGAGGTTAGTGCCCAACTACACCTCCTATCATAGGGTCTCAAGACTTATAGCACATAGCAAACCTCCAAGACTTAGGGTACTCATAGAGAACTAGCCGAGCGATCTAGGACTTAGGGCACTCCTAGAGTTCCTGCCAAAAATATCAATGAAATCCATATCTATAAGGACTTACAGCTACTCAAAGAGTGCCTACCTAAGGATCAATAAAACTGCATCCATTAGGACTTATGGCCATGCATGGAGTGCTTGCCAAACCCTTGATGAAATTCATGATCATCAGGACTTACATAAGCTCATAGAGTGCTTGCCTAAGTATCTGCAAAACCAAATCACTTATTTGTAAAAGAAACCTAAGGTTTATGAGGCTTTATCATAGCCCATGGCCTAGGCGATTAAGCCTAAATAAAGATATTATGAAAGGTTTTGATCTTAGGTTTAATTAAATTTTTTGAATTACTCAAGTTTTAACCCAAGGGAAACTTGGTAATTTCTCATACTTTAGCCTAAATTATCTTTTTACCCTTCCTTTTGTATGTCTTATAAACTCTATTGTATGAATCAATATTATAGTGAACTAGCAAGCAAAGTTCCATTGGAGGATGCAACTTCATCTTCAAATTTTCCACCTAACAATAATTTTGTAATTTTCTCATCTTAGGTAAATTTACCTTTGTACCCTTTATTATTTTTAATTATTAAGGGTGAATTACATTACACTTATCATTAGTGAAGTATCCCTAAAATTTGGTTGTGTTTCTAGTTTCACAAGGTTAGATATTTATTTTATTTTCTTTTCTTTGTGTTGGAATTTTAGAGTTCTTAAGAATTCTGTGTTAGTCATTCTTGAGAGAAGGAATTTCATGGAATCCAAAATTTGCAGTCGTCTTCTTCACGCGACCCAAAAACTAACAATTATATACTACTATTTGATCTACTTCCTTTCACCTCCAAGATTTTAATTTAATGTTCTTTACATGATTCTAATTTAATTTTCCTTCTTTCCCAACTTATAGCTTCATGCTAATTGTAGTTTGATTTGAGGATTTTTCAATAAGAAGACATGCCACCATTTCTACATAAACGAACTAAGAAATGGAGCTTATTGGTTTTCACTTTATAGAGTTCATAAATCCACTCCTAAGTGACTATTGCAGAGATTACACTAGCCTCAAACTTCTAATTTTATTTGACAATATTTTAGTGTTAACTTGGTTGTCAATCAGGTGCAGAAAATGACACTAGTTTCTTGCTACCATGCATAGGAATTGCGTGACCTTTCCCCATATTTGGCAACCCTAAACAATAAGAAATCTCTATGGAATTCCATTAAACCTTCGTGCTATTTGAATTTGATGATGTGTTCTTGAAGGCCCATCTTCCATTTGCTCAGATTTTGCTTGAATCATGAAATATAAGCTTGGGATTGGGTGCACCTTTCACTGACTTGTCGATCAACCTTCTTTTTTGATGTTCCAAAGTTCTTGTCAATTTTGAATCATAGATTAATAAGTACACATGATATCTATTTTTAATTAAAGCTTGATGGTTTATATTATCATAAGGTATCTAATTTTTCACTTATCATAGATTACATAGAGGAATTATGGTCAATTCATTCACAGATCCACCATCTATTCACCAACTAGTGGTCTAAAGGTTTAGGTTTGCATTTACAATTCAAATAACCCCATTGATGGATGATCCAGATCTAAAAGTTTAATCAAATTAGTCACAGTGATATGACATGGTGCTTCAAGGTTTGATCCTATGTTCTTTGAGTGATTGGATTAATTATTAAGGGTTAAGGCTCCTTAATTAGAACCCTATAAAGGTTACTAGAGTTTTGATCACTGATTGAAAAATGTGTATAGCGGCAAATCAATGGTCCTCATTCAATCCATTGATTTCCTAATAATTGGTACCCTAACCATAAATTTTCAAAGTATGTTTACTTAACAAAGGTTGGGGTACATAGTGGTTCCATCTGATCACCAATCAGACATTGCCAAGTCCTTATTTCTTTACTATTTGATCAGATAGTTGAGATTATTTGATCAATTTCCATTTATATTTTTGAATTTCTATCATATTCTAGTTAATTCAATCTTTCAAAACTCATCAATAGTGTCTGATCATCAATCAGACATCAAGAAGTCTCTATTTGAACAGTTATAGATCACATGACTAAGATTGTTGGATCGATTTCTATCCTAGATTGACAATCTCAAGAAGATCCGAACCATGTCAGGTATGTGTTTATCTATTTCTATGTTTGAGTTAAGGAATGGATGGTTGGATCATCTAAAAAATCTAATTTAGCATGAAATTGCATAGATGTGATTAAATTCTTAAATTAGGAACAAGATTTTATAGATCTTACCTCATAGAAGTGTTTTCATGCTTTTTCCTTTCTAAATGAGTTGTATGATCACTATTTTATAGTGATCTCCTCTTATCACATCGTGTCCCAACTTGTCTTTCAGATCAATGGTCAAAATCACCTTGGATTTGCCAACAACCTTGGGGTTTTCGATCATTTCATTGTACTAAGTGCAATGATTTGCTTGGATCATCAATCTAAGACATCGTCTTATCCAACAACGACTGCGACTCCAGCACCCATAATCCATGGTTTTTCCTACTTGCGACTCTGGCGAGCTGGCCTTCTTCTTCCTACTTTCTCCTTTCTCCCTCTTCTCCTCTCCTTCCTTCTTCCTCTTCCTCTTCCTCTTCTCCTTCTTCCTCTCTTCTTTCTTCTCCTACTTCTCCCATCATGGTTTTTCCTCTATCAGTCAATTTGAAAGGAACAGGCCATTTGATCTATTTGTTTTATTTAAGTGGGGAAGGGTGTGATATCAATTTGGCCACCCTCCTTTAGTAGTGTTTATTTTTTTTCCATTTTTTTCCACCTTCATAAGTTCATAACTTCCTCATTTGAACTCCAATTTTAGTGTTATTTGTGTTGTTCAATTTGTTATTTTGTGTACAATCTAAAATTTAAGGTTTTGACATTTAATTAGGTGTCTTTAGAAAGGTCAATTCTATGGAGCCTAAACATAAAAACTTTCTAATTTGCATTGATTAAAGTAAATTCACAATCATTTGAAATAAAATTTAAAAATTAGGGGTATTACATTGTATCACCCAAAGGGATAGAGGTTGATAAGCATAAAATGGATTTAATAGCCAACTTTTCTTCAACAAGGATGGTGAAACAAATCTACTACTTTATAGGATGTGCTAGCTCTTATAAAAGATTTATCAGAGATTTTAGAAAAATTGCCAAGCCCCTATATAATTTACTTACAAAGGAGGCCATTTTTTACTTTGGTGACAATTATAAGAAAGATTTTAAGCAAATGAAGGTTGAGTTGACTTCTGCACCCTTTATCTGGCCACCTCATTGGAGTGCACCACTTAAGATAATATGTGATGTGTTGGATTATGCCATTGGAGCTATTTTGAGGTAGCGCATTGATAAACTTTCCCACATGATATACTAATCTAGTATAACAATAAATGATGCGCAACTCAATTATTTGTCCATAGAGAAAGAGTATTAGCTATAGTGTTTGCTCTGAATAAGTTTAGATCTTACTTGTTAGGGCCTAAAGTTATAGTGTACTTGGATCATATGGCTTTAAAGTACCTCCTTTCTAAAAGGATGGGAAACCTACACCAATACGTTGGATACTTCTGCTACAAGAGTTTTACTTGGAAATTTGGGACAAAAAAGGTTCTAAAAATGTCATAGTAGACCACTTATCCTATAATTGAATCTTTCCTAGATGAATAGTTACTGCATATTTGCTAGTTGCCTTAGTATGGAGATATAGTAAATTATCTTATTACAGGAGAAATGTTGAATCATTGGACCCAACAAGATAATAAGAGATTTTTGACTGAGGTAAATCTTTACTTGGAATGACAAGTACTTATTCAAGTACTGCCCCAATCAAGTGATTAAGAGGTGTGTATCAAATAGTGAGCACAATCAAATCATCTCCTTCTATAATGATCATGCATGTGGAGGCTATTTTAGCTTTAGAAAGACTGCTGCAAAGATTTTGCAGTTGGGTTCTTACTGGCCCACCATATTTAAGGATGCACATGCTTACTATATAGCATGTGTGAGGTATCAAGGATTAGGTACCCTAGCAAGGAGACACATGACCCAATCCTTGTTGTAGAACCATTAGATGTTTGAGGCATTGATTTTATGGAACCCTTCCGTAATTCTTTTGGGAACTTATACATCTTAGTGAGAATGGACTATGTGTCCAAGTGGGTGGAGGCTGTACCCTACATAACCAATGGCTACAAGGTTGTAGGAAATTTTTTAAAAGAAAATATTTTTTCATGGTTTGGTACTTTACGAGCTATAATAAGTGATGAGGGAAACACTTTTGTAATAAAGTGTTTGAGAATTTAATGAAAAAGTATGGTGTCATCCATAGGATAGCCACCCCATGCCACCCTCAAACTAGTGGCCAAGTAGAGGTATCCAATAGGGAGATCAAATGCATTCTAAAGAAGACAGTCAATCCAAGTAAGAAAGACTAGTCTACGAGACTTAAAGATGCTTTGTGGGTTTATCATACAACCTATTAAACTCCTATAGGAATTTTATCCTAGCATCTAGTGTATGGAAAGGCCTATTACTTACCAGTAGAGCTAGAGCACAATGTACATTGGGCTATCAAAAGGCTCAATTTTGACTTGGATTCTGCTAGAACCCACCAAAAACTCCAATTCAATGAGTTGGAAGAATTAAGGATAGATGAATATGATTCTGCAGGATTATACAAAGTTTGGATGAAGGTTAAATAGCCAAATTTTAAAGAAATCCTTCTTCCCTAGACAAATGGTCTTATTTTACAGTTCAGGATTACATCTCTTCCTAGGAAAACTTAAATATAAATGGGCTAGACCTTACCTTGTACATATAATATACCCACATGAGGCCATTGAGATTGCAAGGGATGGAAAGACCCAAAAAGTAAATGTTCATAGGTTAAAACCTTTCCTAGGATTTCCAAACCTTGAAATTGAAGAGACACATTTAGATGCACCTTATTATCATGACCGACTTTAGAGGCTAGTTTTCATAAGCTCTCTTAGATGTATTTTCTTGTAGGAAGTTAGCCCATCTAGAGCAGGCCAAAGATCAAACTAGTTATGTTAAACTTTGACCAAATACAATGAATCTAGACACCCAGCTGAGGCATTGATTTTATGGAACCCTTTTGTAATTCTTTTGGGAACTTATACATCTTAGTGAGAATGGACTATGTGTCCAAGTGGGTGGAGGCTGTACCCTACAAAACCAATGGCTACAAGGTTGTAGTAAATTTTTTAAAAGAAAATATTTTTTCATGGTTTGGTACTTTACGAGCTATAATAAGTGATGAGGGAAACACTTTTGTAATAAAGTGTTTGAGAATTTAATGAAAAAGTATGGTGTCATCCATAGGATAGCCACCCCATGCCACCCTCAAACTAGTGGCCAAGTAGAGGTATCCAATAGGGAGATCAAAGCATTCTAAAGAAGACAGTCAATCCAAGTAAGAAAGACTAGTCTACGAGACTTAAAGATGCTTTGTGGGTTTATCATACAACCTATTAAACTCCTATAGGAATTTTATCCTAGCATCTAGTGTATGGAAAGGCCTATTACTTACCAGTAGAGCTAGAGCACAATGTACATTGGGCTATCAAAAGGCTCAATTTTGACTTGGATTCTGCTAGAACCCACCAAAAACTCCAATTCAATGAGTTGGAAGAATTAAGGATAGATGAATATGATTCTGCAGGATTATACAAAGTTTGGATGAAGGTTAAATAGCCAAATTTTAAAGAAATCCTTCTTCCCTAGACAAATGGTCTTATTTTACAGTTCAGGATTACATCTCTTCCTAGGAAAACTTAAATATAAATGGGCTAGACCTTACCTTGTACATATAATATACCCACATGAGGCCATTGAGATTGCAAGGGATGGAAAGACCCAAAAAGTAAATGTTCATAGGTTAAAACCTTTCCTAGGACTTCCAAACCTTGAAATTGAAGAGACACATTTAGATGCACCTTATTATCATGATCGACTTTAGAGGCTAGTTTTCATAAGCTCTCTTAGATGTATTTTCTTGTAGGAAGTTAGCCCATCTAGAGCAGGCCAAAGCCCAAACTAGTTATGTTAACCTTTGACCAAATACAATGAATCTAGACACCCAGCTGAGGCATGGATAATTTGAAAACATTGTGGAGTTCAAACAGCCAATCAAATTAGGGAATTATGAAGGAGAAAGCCTACAAATATTTCAAGGGACATCTCAACCTAAGGAGTTTTGGCTGTAAGACATCCTAGGAAGAAAGAGAGAAGAGAAATAGAGAGAGAGAGGAAAGAAAAAAGGAGAAAGAAAGAAAGAGGAAAGGAGAAATGGAAAGAGTAGGAGAGAAAAACCTAGGTAAGGGACGCTGTTTAATTCCTAGGTTAGGATTTTCAAAAAGGTTTTTACAAAAATAGGTAAAGTTGTTGTCATTCTAAGTTTATGCTAGTCTTCTCCATAAATTGAATTACTTTCATATGAGGGATTTTCTAATATTTTTGTGTGTTTTGATGTCAATAAAATCCCACATCATCTAGTATAGAGAATATTAGATTTTGATAGAGTTGTTCAACCTACGTTCCTGCTTCTGGGACTAACAATAGTCTAGTCCTTAATCGGACGATTTGGAATATATATTGAATGAAAATTTCTATGAAACCTATGCAAAATTTTATGATGAACAAGATAATAATAGTTGTATTTGGGAGTAAGGTTGAAATCTTGGTAAAAATTAGGGGTTTTTCCACTACTTAGTACTATGAATAGTAGTCACTAATACGAGGCTAAAAACCAAATAGAAAGATATGCTATTGGTTGGGACATCAAATGTTGGAAGTTTTCTACAAAAGTTTAAACATAGATAGTATACTTTAAACTAATCCTTTAGTTAATATTTAATAAACTTTTAGTGATATTTGGCATATGAAATGAGCAAAGGAAAATCAGTAAGAAAAATTACTAATTACAATCGTAAGTGACTAGCTAAAAATCCTATGGGTAAACATACATTTGGTTCAAATACTAAGCATTGATTCTTATGATAAAATTTAAACCACATGTATTAGACTTACCACAAATATCTCAGTTAAAATTTCACAAAATTTTGATAAGATTTGACTAGGTAATAGATCAAAGCAAAAACAATGAGTTACTGTCTAGTATAAAACCTATGACACATCCAACAATGGTTGGGTATCAAAAATTAGAAATTTTGAATAAATTTAAAATTATTTTGAAAACTTTATTATGATATCTCAATTAAAATTTTGTGAAATTCGGATGATATTTGATATAGGAAAATGGTCGACATACATGGTAGGTTATTGATTGCTTAGTGCAGCTTTCTTTCAAGAGTTAATTGGAAAGATTTGTGATCTGGGTGTAATTTAGACATTTTCTAGGCTTCAAAATATATGGATGTGAAGAACATTAGATAAGACACAATACGGAAGAAACTAGTTTCAATAATAATGTGTTTAGGTCATCAGAGTATTGCAGAAAGTCAAACTAGTTAATGGTTACTGGGTACTAGATTGGATAGTGGGTATAAACAATGATTCTTCTACTTGATAAATGCTATTAAGGGATTAAATAATCAATAAATTTACTAAAATAGTTCCTAAAAAGGACAGAATAAAATAAATAAGTAATTAATCGAGTAGTAATTATCAATTTATAACACTATTCGTAATCTACTCTAGCGTATACTTGTTGTATGGATTGCATAAATTGTAAAGGTGCACAAAACTTATGATGAAGTTGAATGAGGTTAAACACACTTTAGTACGCCTTCAAAAGGTTATAAGAGTCTCATAATCAATTTGATTTTGTTATGGCAATAAGTAAGAACTTTGAATTATTGTTTTGGATTTGGATTCTAGGTGGTAGATTGCTAGGTATTAAACAACGAAGCATATGACATGATTATGGGAAATTAAATTGATTTGTGAACTCTCAAGACTTTATGTTTTATGAGTTATGGATGTCATCTATTAAGTGTTTATGATGTGCTCAAACATAACTAATGAGCTCATGTAATTGGATATTTCTGGTGGCTTGATTTGCCCCATGTGAGGTAATATGACGATATTTGAATGATCATGCTCATGCTATATGATGCTTATTTTATGGACACTATATGGGTAAGTTATGTGATATATGCTCATATGTGGACTTTGTGTGGGTGAGATATTTGATATGGCACTAAGGTGCTAAGCTATTTTGGTGATTATAGTCATGTGAGGGCTATTATGCCATGTATCCATGGACGAACCTAGCTAGCCAAGGTGTTAGAAACTTGGATTAGGGTGATTTGTGGAGGATGGATTTAGGTGGAATTAGGTTAGGAAAATGAGTCCTAAGTTCACTAAGAGAGAGTATAGCATGGGGTTAAGATTTGAGAGATTAAGGGTAAGATGCAACCTACAAAACATAGAATATAGATGGATTAAAATAATAGGATGGAGGCGCAAGTTAGGAACACCAATTAGGATAGATTTCATGGGCTCACTTGGATTTATTTTCTCATGGGACGTCAACCCATCTAGAACAACCCTAAGCCCATAAGTGCAAAGACTCTCAAGACTTCTAACCGGTGTAGGACTACTTAGTTAAATTAAAAACAATCTAATTCTATTGACATTTGACCAAATACAATGAACCTAGACACCAAGTTGAGGCATGGAGAATTTTGGAAACATTGTGGAACTCAAACACCTAATTAGTTAGGGAACTATAAAGGAGAAAGCCTATAAATAGAGCAAGGGATGTCCTAGCCTAGGGAGTTTTGACTGTAAGACATCCTAGCCAGAAAGAGATAAGAAGAAAGAGAAAAAGAGAGAAAGAGAGAAAGGGGAAGGGGAAGGGGAAAGAGAGAAAGAGAGAGAAATGTGAGGGGAGAAAAACCCAATTAGGGGAAGTGGTTTAATTCTTAGGTTAGTATTTTCAAAGAAGTTTTTATAGAAACAAATAAAGTAGTTTCATGCTAGGTTTATTCTAGTTTTTACATAAATTGAATTACTTTCATATGAGGGTCTTGTTAAGATATTTATGTGTTTAATATGTATATTAATTGTAGGACTTGTCAATAAAATCACCATGTCATCTAGTATAGAGAATATTAGGTTTTGACAGTGATTCTTCAACATACATTCCTGTTTCTAGGCTGATAGTAGTTTGTTGATTCATTGTATGATTTGGATTATGTATTGAATATGTTTTTCTATTAAAACTTTCCAAATTGTTCTTAATTTGATTATCAACAAGATTATAAGAGTTAGGTCTAGGAATAAGGTAAAAACTCTTGGGAGAAATTAGGGGTTTTATCACTTCTCAGCACTATAAATAGTGTTCCTTCTATGTGGCTAAAAACCTTCTAGAAAATTTTCCATGAAAGTTTAAAAAAATATAATAGACCTAACACTATTCCTTCATTTAATATCTAATTATGTTTTTATTAAATTTTATTTATGAAAAGATCAAAGGAAAATTAGTAAAAAAAATTACTGACAATATTCCTGACTAATGGGTTGAAAACCCCGAGGGTAATGATACTTCTATTTTGGACACTCCATGATGGAGTCTTGCCACAAAATTTCCAATTTGTGTAATAAAAATTTCAAAAATATTTGATTTAAAATTTTAAATTTTTATAATATTTGACTTGGTAATAGATCAAAGCAAAACCAATGAGTTACTGTTGATAGTCCTGTTGTTCAATTGAAAACCCTGTGATACATCCAACAACAAATTGGGTTTCAAACATTAGAGTTTTTTAATGAAAAATAAAAATTGCTTCAAAACCTTTATGACAATGTATCATTTAAAATTTTGTGAAATTTAGATGAGATTTGATATAGGTAAAGAGTCAATATACAAGGCAAGTTACTGAGTGCCAAGTGCAGTTTCTGATTGAGAGTTAATCAAAAAGATTTGTGATCTATATATATTCTAGACATCATATAGTATTAGAAAGTACATGGATAAAAAGATTATTCAATAAGTAAAAACGTGGAGGAAACAAATTCAAAAATAAAATGTTTGGGTCATAGGAATGATGGCAAAAAGTCATGCCGGGTATTAATTATTAGATACTAGACACCATATGTTCTAAATTAGTATGAGATGATTCTTTTACTTTATAAACCTTATTAAGTGATTGAATAATCAACAAATTCACTAAATTTAGTATCCAAATAGGAAAGAATAAACTAAATAGGTAATTGCTATAGCAGGAATTATCATATTCATAACACTTTATAATCTACTCTATCATAAACACACTTTAGTAAGCCTTTGAAAGGTTGTAAGACTCTCATAATCAATTTGATTTTGTTATGGAAGTAAGTAAAAACATTGAATTATTGTTTTGGATTTGGACTTTTAGTTGTGGATCATTATGTATTAAACAAAGAAGCATATGACATGCTTATGAGAAATTAATTGATTGGTGAACTCTCATGACTTTGTGCTTTATGAGTTATAGGTATGATTTATGATGTGTTTATGATGTGCATGAGCATCACTAATGCGCTTATGTGATGAAATATGATGATATTTGAATGATCATGCTCATGTTATATGATGCTTATTTTGTGTACACTATATGAGTGAGTTATGTGATGTATGTGCATATGTGGACTCTATGTGGATGGGATATTTGATATGACACTAAGGTGCTGAGCTATTTTGACGACAAGAGTTAGTCATGCAAGAACTATCATGCTATATGGCCTATATTAGGAGGGTTTAGCTTGGCCCTTAACCTCCGAATGATGATACTTGCCAATATTTGGCCTTTTATTTATGTTTAGGGATTATGTGTCATGGGCAGATTGTTCTTGGTCAAATCTACCTCCCCATGAGAGCAGTGTAGTCCATTATATATCCCTAGATGAACATAGATTGGATGATGTTTTCCTATACTTGCATAGGGACCACTTTGAGATTGGAATTGATATGCATGCCGGTTATCCTCGAGGGTTTAGACCATTGCCTTTGTGGCTTATGGTAGGATGTTGTCATTATGATCTATCTTTTGGACAGTTATCAGAATATGTGAGCTTATCTAATGTTATTATTCACTTTTGAGACATTAGTTATGATTCATGAATCATATGTTATTGTTTAGAATTTTTATTGTTGACAGTAGCTTCCATATAATATATTGATCATGAGATACCACTTGAATGCCAAGGTTTTTAGACCTAGCTTATGGATCCTTCCACTGAGTATTCGGCCTTACCCCTCCAACTTTTTTCATGTGAGGATTCTAAGGTTTTCATAGATTTGGATGACATAGGAGTTGCAGAGGATTAGAGGCATTGAAAAATGTACAATGTACCAACTCAGTTTTATTTGATTAGTAAAACTTAGAGATTGAACATTTATTTTATTTTATTGTTGATTGGCAAGTAATGACATTGATTGTTATATTTGGTGATTTTTATGGACTTATTAGTTGGTTGTGGTTGTGATAAGTGGGTCCAAAATGTGCTCATATGGTATTAAATTATTTTGCTTATATGAGAAGTTTTCTAAAAAGGTGGTATTAAATTATTTTGATTATATGAGAAGTTTTCTGATAGAGATGCTCGAATTTTGAAGAAATTGTTTTTGGAAAATAAATATATAATGCTTTTATCTTTTAGCAAATGAGTTATTAAAAAGAAATTTCAAGGGTACCCTAACTTTTTCAAAAGATATTTATAAGAAAAAATATTTTAGAAAACCAGAGTCATCAAATTGATTGTGTGACAAATTATTGTATCAGATTGGCTTCCATGAAATACTTTAGAAAATTAATATAATAATAAATTAAACATAAGAAATCCTATCAAGAAGCTAAAGTTTGAAATAATATTAAAATTTAGAAAATCTAATTCTCATCTAAAAACTCAAAATAATTTTTAAAAATTGCTCAAATTTTTATTTTCATAAGGAAAACAACTGTAAAAAGACTTGAGTTTGCCAAAATTCTACAGCCCCAACCAAAATGAAACATTGTGCTTAATATTTGAAAATTAGGATAATGAAACATTGAGAAAAAATAAAATAAAAATAGTGATGTAGAAAAAGCATATTCTAAAAAACTATGGTACAAAAATTACAAAGGGACAAGTTATAGAGTTCTAATCTTCCATGGGTCCCATAAATAATGGGCCAAACTAGCCTCTCAAAAGGTAGTTTGAATAAGTTGATCTTGAAATATTGAATTTATCATGTTAGCAATCTATAAATCATTAGAGATTTCTCTCAAATGATTACAAATGTTGAAAATGTTGAGCTCTAATGTCATATCACCATAAGAAAGTTGCATTACATCATTTCTATAGTTAATTGATGTGTTGGACATGGCCAAGAATGGTCTTCCCAAAATGATTAGTATTTCATTTTTCTCATTCAACACCAGTTGTATATCCAGAGCAAGAAAATCTACATGGAAACATAACAGTTCTACCTAGACAAGCACATATTCTTTTGTCCCTCTCAATATCTTAATAGGTCTGTCATCTAGCTGGAGTATGGTAGCAATAGGTGTAAGCTCACCTAGGTCTAGCTTCTTTTATATTGAGTATGACAATAGATTTACTTTAGATCCTAAATTAAGTAAGGCTTGATAATCTTGTGGTTTCCAAATATATAAGTGACACTGGGGCAACTTGGATCTTTGTATTTAAGCAGTGTGTGGTGCTGAAGAATTGAATTGACCTATTCGGCCAAGAGTGACTTCTTTTGCTCATTTAAAATTCTTTTCACAGTGCAAAGGTCTTTAAAAAATTAGCATATGATAAGATTCGTTTAATTGCATCTACGGTTGGTATGTTAATCTTAACTTAGATAAATATGTCCAAAATCTCATCATTAGTGGTGCTTTAGGCAACCTAACATAGCCTTGGTAGACATGAAATAGGAATAGGACACTATTCAATGGGTGGGACAAGTTCCTCATCAACATAATTTTCATTTTCCTTAGAAGGTTCCTAAACCTTATCAATCTTTGTAAGACCAAATTTGTTGATTACTTTACCACTATGAAGAATGTAACTTCCTTAGTTTGTTCCATGTTTGAAATCAAAGAACTACTTGCTCCTATTGCATGCACAACTTTAGGGTCTATTTGTTGTTAAGCAGGAAATGCCCCTTTGTTTAGTGTTTGCATGATTTGAGTCACCATGTTCTTCATCTCATTCATGGATTGTGTAGTCTGATTAAATTGGGCTTCAAATTATGCATATGTTGTTTCCTAGTTTTGGATAAATTAATGAAGGTTATCCTCTACTGACCTCTTGGGGGGGGCAAGCATGCAGGGTCCAAGAGCAGGTGGTCCTTGTTTGGTTGATATGGGCCCTCATGTGAGACATGAGCATTGGGTCCATTCTTCCAATTGAAGTTAGGATGATTTTTCCAATTGGAATTATATGTCTCAGAACATGGGGAAAAAGGTCACTTATAAGAATTTAAGGCACTTGCCTATTTGTTAAGCACATCTTGGAATGTTGGAATTGTGGGACATTTTAGAGTAGCGTGTGTGGTACCTTCACAAATGTCGCCTACCTTCTTAGAAGCAATCTTTCCCATTTCTATGGCGTATACTTTTCTAACCAAGGTGGCTATTTTTGCATTAATATCATCTTTTTCAGTCATTGCATAGATGCCTCCCCTAGCAAATGTGGTAGCAGCCTTGGGCAAATCTAAATGATCTTTTACATTTGAATTGGTTTAAGTTTGAGAATTTTCTATTAACCATTTTAAATACACTTTAGCTTTATCAGGTGATTTATTTAAGAAATTTCCATTACACATCATTTCTAAAAATTGTTGCATTTTAGAGTTAAGTCCTTTGTAAAAGAAACTAATATACGACAATGTTCATATCTATAATGTGGATATGTTAACGATAGATTTTTAACTTCTCCCATCATTGTTAGAAAGTTTCTTTGTCTTTTTAGGTAAAGTTCATTAGTTTTTAGTGGAAGGAATTTGTTTTATGTTTAGGAAAGGACTTTTTTAAGAACTCCTTAGTCATTTCTGGCCAGATTCTTATTGAAATGGCTTGCAGTGAACGAAACCACATTTTTGCTTTTTCTTACAGAAAAAGAGGAAAACATTCGAGTCTTACCTTGTCTAACTTGATGTTTGTATATGCTGAATAGTGTACACTTCATCAAATTCTTGTAAATATGAGTAAAGATTCTCACTGTCTAACAAGTAAAATTCAAGAAGTAATTGAACTACTTCCTTTTTTAATTCAAGCACACCAGCATTTTGTGGTAAGATGACACATGAGGTGTGCTAGTATGAGTAATATGTAAGTATTCTTTTAGTGTTCTCCCATAATTGTTTTGGTTATGCAAATTGTCCCTATGTTCACTATGTTCATCCCTTTTTGTATGATAATTCCTTCTCCAATCTCTACATGGTGGATGATTATTCCTCTGTGGTTGGCTATCATCATCATCCAAGGGAAGAGGGTGTCCATTAAAGAGAGAATTGTTCCTCTGTGGTGGAAGATCATCACCATCCACTTGAAGTGGGGTTTATAACTAAAGAGAGGATTATTCTTCCACGGGGAATAACCATAATTTTCTCTATTATTTATGGGGTGTGGATCAACCCCTTTATCAACTTGTAGATCTGCCATTAAGTGCACTTAATTAGGTTGCATGGTATGTTGGATTACTTTGACTAACCTTTAAGATTCGTTGAATATCCACATTAGCATACAACGAAAGATAGTCTTTTTTAGTTTTTGTAAACTTTTTATACAATGATAGGGATTTTTTAGCTTTATATACAGTGAAATAGTTTTTATATTTGTTTTTCTTAGATACAGGAACCTAAACTAAATGATGCAACCAGTGAATAATGTACAATCAAAGGACACAATCAATCAATACTAGTTCCATTTGATTATCTCTCTTTAAGGGTTGTAACTTGTAAATTATCCCAATCTAAATAACTTATCATCTCTTCCAGATTTTCCTTACTACTTTCTAGTTAGATCCTAACCAAATCAACTGCATTTCACACCCTCGTCAGTAAGCAATAAGTAAATTGAGTCATTGAATGTGTTGATACAGTTAGTTATTTAAAACTCAATGCAATAATTTAGCATGGAGCCACTAGAGTGACGGTAGATTATGTAATGACTCAAATTTGTCAATACTATTATATCACTTTTACAATCACTATCAATCATGGTGTTTGGTTTGTTTATTTTGGGAATTAATATGGACTTAAATCACCTTAATAGGTGGTTAGATGCTTTATTTTGATTAAAATATAGAACAAAATAATTAATGATGACAATAGTATTATTAGATTCTATGCTTGAAATGAAATCCAACGCCTCAAAGAACACTGAAAACAAAGTACATATGACCAAGTTAGGGGCATTTGAAGATTGGAGGGCATATCTGAAATTTGCTACAAAACTACTAAGACCCAAAAACACAGGGGGTCATTTTACTAATGACACCCCCTCCATTGTCCTCTTCCTCCTCCAACCAACCAACTTCCAGCACTATCATTGAAGGTGGTGCCAGAAAAATGGCGGCACTGCCATTGGGCAGCACCACCTTCAACGGCCATAAAAGCCTCTTTCCCTTCTCACATCGATCATCGCCTTTCCCTCCTCTTCTGGGGTTTCAAGCCTAGGGTTCTGACAAATCAGAAAACCCCTTCTCCCGTTTCCTCTGTAATTTTCAACACCGGCCCAAGTTCTCCCTTTGGGCCGGCCATTCTCCCCTCTCTTCTTCCCCACTTTTTCCTCTGGTCTCACCAGAAAGTGGGTTTTTCCCCTTCTTCATGTTTTCCGGCAACTTGGGGTTCAGGCAGGTGTAGGAGAAGTTTGCATAGCTTCAAGATGGGGCACCATCTCAAGCTACCCAGGTAAGGACCCCATTATCTCTCTCTCCCCCTGGTTTCCCCCTCTCTTCCAACCTAGATCCATGCCAGATATGGTATTTCCTAGCTAAAAATCACCAGGGAAAAGCTGGGTTCAGATCCGGCTCGTACTAACCAGACGCGTCCCAAGGACGCAACGTGTAAAGCGCTTGGAACGCAACCCCTAGGATGCGTCCGCGTGACAGCATCCAAGACAAACTGCGACTACATTCGCATGTGTCCGCGTGACGGCATCTAGGACGCACACCCTGGTACATTGCTTAGTCATGTGCACACATGCGAATGTAGTCACAGTTCGACCGGGATGCGCACGCGTCCTAGGGCTCGTGACGTGCAGGGCCCTAATTGACACATCTAGGTCATTTGTTGATTCGTGACACAAAAAATACAATTAAAGAGGCTATATAACTCTGATTGACGATTTGAAAGAACCGTTGCATTCCTAATTATGGCACAGACCTAATTATACAATAAAAATTAGGACCAAAGGACTATTTTACATGACTATAGCCTAAAAATCATAGAAATCGCATAGATCAGCAAGATCAAAGATGATCAAATCTCATATATTGATCCATTTGATATATTAGGAGATCAATATACCTAGATCAACCCTAAATTACATGAATCAACTATTAGAAACCCACAAATCAGAGATCTATAACCTATAGTATAGATCTAGTCATTGATCTGTAAAATAGGAAATAATAATTGGATTGGATTCCTATTTCCAAATAATATCTAGGACTTCACCAAGGTATGCTAGGACTCTCATTGAAGAGGGATGCGAGTTAAGTGAAAGCTAAGTGACAACGGTCAAGGTAGGTAGTCTGATACTACTAAGTTTTTAAATGCATCCCCAACTCTAAGTGATTTACTTGTCATTATTACTATATTTCGTATGCTCTTTGAGATATGATGTTCTTATATGAGTTTGCATACTTGTCTTCATGATTTTGTGGCCTTGAAGCACTTGAATCTACCACTGTACTTAGTATGCTTTTGGTATATGATGTTTTTATACGATTTCTAGCATGAGCAGATTTTATGCATTGCTCGCATGTTTGAAATTAAATGCATAAATTACATGATTGTGATGATTGAGATTTGGATTTATTTATGGCCTTGAATACGATTTCTAGCATGAGCAGATTTTATGCATTGCTCGCATGTTTGAAATTAAATGCATAAATTGCATGATTGTGATGATTGAGATTTGGATTTATCTATATATGCTTTTTGGGCTATTGAGCTTGGTGGACACTATGCTGAGAGGTTATTATGTACGGGGTTGTCCTCCCAGCCTCTACCACCAAAAGGATGGATGGTAGCATTTGATGCTAACATTTGATTTGAAAGATGACTATTTTAAGAGTTTCATGATTATTATATTTGACTTGTGGTTTGATATATTTGGCGAGATCTTCTTACATGAATCTATCGATTTCTACTTTATGATTTTTAGTAAAATTTATATCGTTGAATACTAGATTTCTGTAAAAGATTCTATGGTTGAATTTGCACCAATGAGCTTATGTTTTATGCTCAAATATGCATGTTTACACAAAAAGGAATCACTAATGTTTTACATGAGAAAGTGCATTGAATTATGCATGTTGCCTACCATGTTTTCAAAATAGTAGTATCAAATAACCTACTAAGTATGAGGAATACTCACTCCAAATATATTATTTTGATATATTAGTCCAAAAAGGATTAGAAGAAACTCCAGGATATGCTGGTGTCATGATCAAGTAAATGAAGAAGAGATAAGTATAAATGTAAGTAAACTCTTTACCTTTTGGACATGTACTTGTAATTACTACAGTTGGGCTATGAGCTGTGACTTGATAGACCTGGGAAGACATTTATGATTACAGTAATTTTCAAAACTACTTTGTTTGTTGTGAAAGCAAATGACACTCGGGGTTTTCAAAATGAATTTAAAGCAAAAGATGTTCCTATTGCATTGCATTGTTTTTATAAAATTGTTTTCAAATAGGGATCAATCCCACATTAGGAATTAGGTATCAGAGCCCAGTTTTATCCTTTCACAGCTAGTCCTACATGTCCAAAAGTCATATACGACAAAAATAATTATGAAAACATAGTCTAAATATAGGTAGTAGAGATGAATAGAATAAGAAATAATATTAGACCACAAAGAAATAGATAGATAAAAGGGGGATAGATCTTGCAAATACTTAGATACTAGATGGCTCAAATCCTATCAAAACTCTAGTTTAACATACTTAAGGGTTAAGGATTGTTGTGCAGTGATGGAAACAAGGATTGAGAATACAAGATGATACTAGTGGAATCCTTAAGAGATAACTTTGACTTCTAATAGATCAATCAAAGGTTGGAATTCTGAAGAACTTGACTCAATTCTAGATGACTTAATTGGAACTTTATGGAAAACTAATGGCTATCTTACAATAGACAAGATCAGAGTATGAGTGCAATGATGGATATATTATCAAGAGAAATACAACATGAATATGATAGTGGATGTAAAAGACTGAATCTGTAAGAACGACAAAGAATTTGAAGTATAACAGAGTTATTAAAACATTTTGATCTAATGGGGATGACAGATTTGTGAGAATCGATTGATTATGACATGAACTTATGAGGGAAACATGGTATGAACAAGATGTTAATGAATTTGACACTGTATGATTTTATTGAGAATACAGACAATGAAGGATTTTGATGATATTAGAAAATTTTAACATTTCTTTGAAGTATTCAATTCATCACCTCTGTCGAACAAAAGTGTGGATGTAGTACGGATTATATGCAACAAATCAAATGGAAACATAGATCTAAGTGGACAAAAGGAAGATTTTGGCTAAATAATAAAAAGGATAATAACAATAATGAGAGAGACAGTTATGTAACTACAAGTGTTTGATGGAAGTTGAATAGCCAACATAAGAAGATTATGATTTGTTGGGGATAGGAAGGAAAAGTATACGAAGTATAGAATCAAAGGTTTTTTTCATCTTGAGTCGTATTGCCAAAAGATGAATCATTCCAATTAAGGGAGTAATAGTAGTCGAGTTGGTGATCTTATTATGGTGAAAGTGTATAATGGAGATGAAACAGTAAAAACTATAGTCTTTGAGTAGAGTGTCAACAATTGAGGGTGGTGACCAACTAGGAATTTAGTTTTTCAATAAGATTGATTCTTATCTCCATTGGTGATATTAGAATTTTATCAGGTCCATTAGTTTATGAGGAAACACCAATGGTTGTAACCCATGAAAAAGGAGAAGTTGATAATACCCTACATTGCCATTGTATGATTGAGTGAAGTTATAGTGAAAAGTAAAGAGCAAGGATAGTTACTTGTCCAATTGATCTTCATTGCCGAGAGTATTATCAAAGATCAACTTGAGGTTCTAATATCATTAAGGAAAGTTGAAGGAGCAAATATCTTGACAACATTATTTAGCCCTAGATGTAAGTGTCATTACCTGTAAAGTAATGTTGATTGAACTAAGGTATTCAAATCATATCTAATACCATGATAGCATCCAATAGATAGTAACCTAAGTTATGAGTAAGATTATGGGTACTTAGACATGAATTGTTCCCTAAAGGAAGAAATTTTGATTTAAGTGATTTGAGGATCTAAAAGTACAACCGAGACAGAAGTAAAATAAGAAATCTGGAACAATTTTGGATAATCCTAGACTTTAATAGAGTACGCAATGGAAGCTATTCTTATAACTTGAAGATAATAATTTGTGGAACTTTGAGGATTAAATTCTTTGAAGGAGGTAATGATGTAATGACTCAAATTTGTCAATACTATTATATCACTTTTACAACCATGATCAATCATGGTGTTTGATTTGTTTATTTTGGGAATTAATATATACTTAAATCACCTTAATAGGTGGTTAGATGTTTTATTTTAATTAAAATATGGAAAAAATAATAATTTTGATAAAAATCAGTATCATTAGATTCTACGCTTGAAATGAAATCCAACGCCTCAAAGAACACTGAAAACGAAGTTCATATGACCAAGTTTGGGGCATTTGAATATTGGAGGGCATATCTGTAATTTGACTACAAAACTACTAAGACCCGAAAACATAGGGGGTTGTTTTACTAATGACAACCCCCCTCCATTGTCATCTTCCTCCTCCAGCCAACTGACTTCCAGCACTGACATTGTAGGTGGCGCCGGAAAAATGGCAGCACCGCCATTGGGCAGCACCGCCTTCAACGGTTATAAAAGCCTCTTTCCCCTCTCCCCTCTCCCCTCTCCCCTCTCCCCTCTCCCATCGATCATCGCCTTTCCCTCCTCTTCTGGGGTTTCAAGCTTGGGGTTCTGGGAAATCGAAAAACCCCTTCTCCCATTTCCTTTGCAATTTTCGACATCGGCCCAGGTCCTCCCTTCTGGCCGGCCATTGTCCCCTCTCTTCTTCCCCACTTTTTCCTCTAGTCTCGCTTGAAACTAGGTTTTTCCCCTTCTTCGTCTTTGCCGGCGACTTGGGGTTTAGGCAGGTGCAGGAGAAGTTTGCACTGCCAGCAAGATGGGGCACCATCTCAGGCTACGTAGGTAAGAACCCCATTCTCTCTCTCTCTCTCTCTCTCTCTCTCTCTCTCTCTCTCTCTCTCTCTCTCTCTCTCTCTCTCTCTCTCTCTCTCTCTCTCTCTCTCTCTCTCTCTCTCTCTCTCTCTCTCTCTTCCAGCCCAGATCCAGGCCGAATCTGGTATTTTTTTGACCAAAAATCATCGGGGAAAAGCCGGGTTCAGATCCGGCTCGTACGAACTAGACGCGTCCCATGGACACAGCGCATAATGCATGCCAATAACGCGCCCCCTGGGGCGAACTTCGAGTGCAGTCCCGGGAGCTATGATGCGCGTGCACCTGCACCAAAGATGCATCTGCGCGACGCCATCCAGGATGCATGCCCTGGCATACCACCCAGGTGTGCGCATGAGTGCGAACACAGTCACAGCTCAACCGGTATGGGCACGCGTCCTGGAACCTGTGATGCGCAGGGCCCTAATTGACACATCTAGGTCGTCTGTTGATTCACAACACAAAAAATGCAATTAAAGAAGCTATATAACTCCGATTGACAATCCAAAAGAACCGTTATGTTCTTAACTATGACATAGACCTAATTATATGTTAAAAATTAGGACCAAAGGACTATTTTACATGACTATAGCCCAAAAACCATAGAAATCTCATAGATCGGCAAATCAAAGATGATCAAATCTCATAGATTGATGCATTTGATATATTAGGAGATCAATACACCTAGATCAACCCTAAATTACATGAATCAACCACTAGAAACCCACAAATCAGAGATCTATAACCTATAGTATAGATCTAGCCGTTGATCTGTAAAATAGAAAATAATAATTGGATTGGATTCTTATTTCCAAATAATATCTAGGACTTCACCAAGGTATGCTAGGACTCTCATTAAAGAGGGATGCGAGTAGTCAAATTTATATCGTTGAATAGTAGATTTTGGTAAAAGATTCCATGGTTGAATTTGCATCAATGAGCTATATTTTATGCACAAATATGCATGTTTACGCAAAAAGGAATCACTGATGTTTTACATGACAAAGCGCCTTGAATTATGCATGTTGCCTACCGTGTTTTCAAAACAGTAGTATCAAATAACCTCCTGAGTGTGAGGAATACTCACCCCAAATATATTATTTTTATAGATTAGTCCAAAAAGGATTAGAAGAAACTCGAGGACATGTTGGTGTCATGATCTAGTAAATGAAGAAGAGACAAGTATAAATGTAAGTAAACTCTCTATCCTTTTGGACATGTACCTGTAATTACTACAGTTGGGTTGTGAGCTGTGACTGGATAGACCTGGGAAGACATTTCTGATTACAATAATTTTCAAAACTACTTTGTTTGTTGTGAAAGCAAATGACACTCGGGGTTTTCAAAATAAATTTAAAACAAAAGATGTTCCCACTGCATTGCATTGTTTTTATAAAATTGTTTTCAAATAGGGATCGATCCTGCATTAGGAATTAAGTTGGCATTTAAAAATGCATGTGAAAACCTGGGTCGTCACAGATTACCTCCTTCTAAGAGGGTCCTATGAGCTCAAGGGCTCCTATAGGTCTCTTCTAGTTGATTTTAAATTAAAAATTTAGAAGCCTAGGGTCTACAATAGGTGGTGATTAATCCAAGGTAGGCTAAGTGGTGGTGATGAAATCCACCCTTGATCTTGTAGGGTATGGTGCTCTTGCTAATCAATTTTCATTCACCATGGTAATTTGATCATCATATAAGTCACTTTAAAGTGGATAGACGTCTTAAAAATGCAACAAAAACAATAAACTAATGCAACTACATATGTGTTGCTTATACAAAGGGTTCAAGCCTCAAGAAACAGGACACTATAACTGAGACAACTTATGTCTTACTAGTTATAACCGAGCTTAGGCTACCCGTTGTTAAGTAGGTTCTTCTAATGCAAACAATCCTAAAAGTATCAACAATTTAATACGAATGCAATCTATATGAAAGTATGCTACCACACACTACAAATCTAATTTAAAAATGAAAATCCTAAAGCTAGGAAAAATTAAAGATTTAAGTAGGGTGACAATGCGGTCCTAGATTAAGGTCTTCTTGTAAATGGGTAAACTATTTACAAACCACCTCCTGTTCCACATAAGGATAGTTCACCCTTGACCTGTATTATTACAACCCTTTGAATTGTAATTAAAAATTAAATACAAGTCATCCTCACTACAATTATACTCAAAATAAAATTAATAAAATATAAAACAAATTTTCAATTCCAATGGTCCTTTGACCATACAATCACATCCCTAGCAATGGCTGGAAAAAAAAAAGTTTGTAGTTTAATTCCTACAAGTGTATAGTTAATCAGTTGTAATATTTTGTAGGTTGAATCCACAAGGAGGATATAATGTTAAAAGTAAAGCAGTGAATTATATTGATGATCCTAAGATGATGTAAAAATTATAGTAAATTAAATGGAAATCAAGAAGAGATGATGATAAAATGGATGATATTAAAGTAAATTAATTTATGAATGATGAACTAGGATTAAAGGTTTCCTAGACTAAAATTAGACCCACCACTTATTATTTCTCTTTATAACTTAGGAAATGAATAAAAAATCCAATTATTTTATTAAAATGTTGTTTCTTTAAAAATTTAGTTTTACAAATTATAAAACTATTAGGTAGATTATCAAAATCTAAGCCTAACTATAATAGAGCAAGGATTTAATTCCCAAAATTTGTTATGAAAGATATGACATCACTCAAAAGATTATACTAAGGATAAATCTATCTTTTTCAAATTGTGAATAATTTCTAAATCATCTTGTCTAAGACATTTAAAACATTAGAAATTGATAAAAAGGCATTTCCTAATGCAGGCTAGGATCTTTTTAATCCTAATCCAACAAAATTTAGCCTAGAATTATTCTTATCTAGAAAAATTTCTCAATTTTAAAATTCTAAAGTAATGGAAATAACATTTCCTAAACTAATCTAAAACTTTATAGAATAACACATATAAAAATTATAGAAAAAAATCATAAAAAAATATTTAAATTTATAATAAAATAGTCCTAAAAACTATGAAAAACATGCATGAAACTCCATGAATAAAAGTGTAAACATACATCATAACTTCACCATGATTAACATGTATTATAATTATGCCTAGGATTGGTGACAACAACCCTAAGATGACCATAAAACATTACAAAAAATAAATCCTAAGCTAATGAAGGATATAATAAATAAAACAAGTTCCAAGCATGGACTTTAAAAGGCTAAAATTAAACATATGAACTAATGCTAAAAATTGAAATCAAATCTACATCAAATACTTATAACATAACACAAGGAAGTAACATTCAACCATTAAAAGCAAACATCAAAGGATAAACTTCAAGGTGAACAAAGAAACATAAAATTTAGATGATTTCAAATAATCATTACAATTGCATTGTGAAAATAAAGGAAAATAAAAGAAACTTTCTCTAATCAAAGATAGAAGCCTAGCAGTCCCTTGATGTGTCATGCATAAACCCTTCTAGGATCTACCTCAAGTCCATGCCAATAATAAAAAAACTCTAAAGAAAACATTCAAGTCTCCTCATAAATAAACGCTAAGTATAAAACATCCACCATCCCAAGAGAATCCTCTAGTCCTTATAATAAAAAAGTTGCCTTCCACATCCAAAAACAAAAACTAAGAGATCTCTGTATCCTATTCTTCCTCTAAGAAAACCACATTCCCCCTTCTTAGGTAAAAACATCCTACTCACTTAAAGGAAAGTAGCTAAGAAGCCCCTCTCCAAGAAATCCTAATATATATATACAAGCCTCAAGTGAAATCCCTCTCTATATCTCCCACTAACATAAGTTCTTTCTTTCTTAAGATGCCCCCACTTTTTATAAATAAACATGTTATGCAAATTCCAACCCAACAAACCCAAGAGATCTACCCAAGATGTCTCCTCTCCATAAAAAGAAAGCCAATAAATCCCTGAAAAAATTTAAACCCTTTTCTTATGTATTTATCTCTCTAAATCATTTAGCACTCTGATGAAAAATTGCCTAAGAAAATTGTTCCAACCTTCCATATATCACACATTTCCGCTTTTGAAAACCAGCCTTAGAAGCGCATGACATCTTCTACTTCTTACTAAATATAAAATGTTCCCACCATTCTATTTTTCTCCTTTTAAATAAAACACATTTTAAGTAGCCTTGTGCTCTTGAGAGAAACACATTCTAAGCAATCCAAAAACATAAAAAGCTTTCAAAGTCAAAAATGTGATTCTCCTTTATGAAGATCTCCTCTTTCCAAATTTTTCATGCTCTCATTGGTCCACCTAGCTAGCTCCCATTATTTCTCTTCCCAAAATCTCTCCAATTTGTCCAAGTTCATCCCTCCCCTTGAATTTCTTTTCGAGCTACAATGATTTCTTACTAAACATCCTAACTCTTTGCCAATAATCTTCCATGTGGAAGTCATCCAAATTTGGTATATGTAGGAAAGCCCTAAGTTAGGATTAATCTTAGCTATTGATTCATCTCAGAACTTATTAATTTTTCGTCATAGATTTCCTATTTATTCAAACTCCAAAGTTAAAAATGTTTTGTGCTCCTACTTTTCCTCCAAAATAACACATCTTCTCCACTTAAGAAAACATGTTTTCCCTAGCTAAAAGTTAAGAAAATAAAAAATATGTTTTTATTGTGCATGTTTGGATGAGATAGACATAGTGTAATATGCATGTGGGCCCCATGTGCATGATATTGTTTTACTTTAGAAAAGGGTGAAAAACGTATGGAATGGTTGGGACTTACATGGGATGTCTCTTTTTGTTGTGGCTTGCATGGATTCACTTACAAGCTTTGTAGGGTGGTTAGGTGGTAAATGCTAGCATGAAAAATCTTGTCATCTTTGCATGTGCTAATGGCAACCTAAAAGATAGTTGCATACATGGGATTTTGAATGTTTGAAAATGATACATGCAGCTCCTTCACTTGGAAAATGTTAGAGCATAAGCCACTGCTTTGTGACTTGATGTCGGTAATCTAAAATTTCTACTGGCTTGATCTAAATTGCCTATTTTCATCTTAGCTTGATTAGTGATTTGGAAGATTAACTGGCTTGTTTTAACACTATTCTCTAGCAACTTTGATCTACAACCTACAAAATGAGAAAAAGTTCTAATTAGTATTATTTTATATAGTTTAATGCCTACTTACCTCTGAATATCTATCTAACCCTAAAAGTATGAAAGCGAACTATAAAATGAGCTAAAATAATGTAAAAGTTATTCTTTTATATAAAAATGGACACTCACCACTCGTACACCTTCGTAACAACAAATTATTTCTCCTAATGAGCTAAAGTAGCACCATTAGTGGAAGTCACAAGCCCTGAAGTTTCCAAGTTCATCCTCCATCATATTATCTATTGATATAGTGTAATTGAACAAATCATCTCCAATAATGGAATAGCCTTCCTTAGAAAAATAATTGATAAATTTTGTAAGGATTATCACTTTTGGCCATAATTATAATTCTAGAGCTAATGTCGTAATAGGAGCCTTTGACAGAAACCTATGTAAGATCCTAAGAAAAATCTCTTAAGACAAAATGAGACTAGATTGATAAACTCCTAGAATCTCCATTTCACTTTTCTATAACATTTTCCAATTTCTCACTTCTTTCTCTTTATCTCCATTCCTTTACTTAGTAATGGTCATATAATACTAATATTGGTGTACTTTGTTCATACATATGTATGTTCACTCAGAACTTTAGGTTAGACCTGAACATCATACCTTACATCCATTGTAATGTTTTCCTTATTGATTTCTATATCTTACTATTCCCTATATTGGAATTCTTACTTGCTAAGTAGTATTTCTAATCCTTTCATCCAATAATATCTACTTGTACTATATTATTCCTTCATAATAACTCTTTTTATACTCATACTTAACTAATGAGTTTAACTCTTTCCATACTCATCTTTTACTAATGAGTCAACTCTTTCTTCACGAATGAGTCAACTCTTTCCATATTCCTCAAATAATGAGTTTAACTCTTTCCTCACTAATGAGTCAACTCTTTACATACTCTTCAACAATTGAGGCTACTCTTTCAAGACTTATCCCTCACTAATGAATCAGTTCCTTCTATACTTATCTCTTACCTAATGAGTTTATCACATAACTCCTCATCAACTAATAACTTATCTCTTATTCACTCACTAATCCTCATCCTTTAATTGGATATTCATCTTCATATTGACCATGATGGTACTGTACTGTGACTGGATGAATAGCTTTGATACCAACTGTGATGACCCGGGTTTTTGAAACACATTTTATAATATATTTTTCAAAGGCAAGGGCGTCCCCTCAGTAAAAAAAATTTGCAAAACAAAGCAGCGAAAATTCTTTTATTTTAAAACTTGTTTTGAAAACCCAAGTCACCACTTCATACATAACATAAGTACAATTTGTATACAAAATAAAATTCCATTGAAGGAATATGATTTTATTAAACTTCCAGGATCCATCCAGTGGTTCACAGTACATAACCCATTGTATTCTTACAATACTTGTCCAAATACACAATTCAAATTACAAAGTTCTAAATACAATACATGCTCTCAATACAATGTTTCAAGGGATATACCCTTATTACTTATTCTTCAATAGTTCTTCAAGTCTTGAGTTCCTAAGTCTCCTTCTCTGTATTTGAGATATTGTAAACATTCGAACATTTACAATATCTCAGCAAGCTATGCTTGGTAGGGGATAAGAATGTAAGTTATTGACAGTAAAATCTCAATATTCAACTATCCCATAATTCATTCTATCCTAAACACATTCACAGAACAGTATTATTGATATGAGCAACTCATTTCCTTATCATTTGTGTTCACCTTTATACACACATATTATATAAGAACAAATCCGTTAAAATTGTAAAAATAATTAATAATCATTTCCATAAAAAACTGATCAACTCCTTTCATTATAGGAGATTTGTATCTCAGCCAGTTACTATATTAGGATTTTCCCTTCTTGGGAAAAATATTGGTAATTTATAATTACCTAGCATTTCATCATGCCATCCCTTAAGGCATTTCACTATGCCAATTTCATATGTATCATAATGCAAAATAATCAAGGACTACTATGCTTGCAGTCTGATCCGTACAGCGTGGCCGGATAACTTGTTCAATAATCCACTTATACCATTCTCAGTGGAAATTACAATATCCATGTCCATATGGGAGGACCATGGCTGTTACAGTGGTTGCCTTCCCATAATTGCCCCACCTGACTTTTAGCCTTTCTTAAGCTTGGTATTCAATATCATCAAGTTTCAGAGAGTGGATGGCCAAACCCTCTTAACTCTCCTAGCATAACATCCCCAGGCCTATGCTTGTTTAAAACAAAACCACAAGTCTCCAAGCTTTTATGTAAAATAATACTTATACATATCAAACTATCTGTCTATTTATCTAGGGTTGGAATATTTTTTACTTTCCTATTTACTTAGGGTTGTTCTCAATTCTCAACTTAACCATTTAATACTTATTTTTCTCATCATTTGGTTGGATCATATTTCAATTTGAGGTATTTACCTTAATATATTGGTATTATACATGTCAATACTTCAAAACATAAGATCATGTATTAGACATGTATCTTCATGTAAAGGCATTCTTAATAATCCACCTACCTCAATAAGGTATTCTTACTTCTTGAAACTTGCCATAGTCTTGATCAACATATATCTATCAAATCATATGTATAATGTCATTTTTCTAATCAAGGGTACATACTACATGGTCTTTTGATCATCCTCATGTAGGATGATCTGAATCTTTTTTCCTTGAATATCACATATCCATGGGTTTAATGTCATCCATACAAATACTATCTATATCATACATAACAATCTAATTTACATTGATGTTTCTTTTTCCTTATTATTTTTTATCATACAAAATCTCATCTTGTTTGGTCATCCTTATCTTACTTACTATTTTTATTAGGGTTAGATAATTTGCTATCTTTTTATGTTCTTATTATTATTCAACCAGTTAGTGTCTTACTTAGTTGAAGATGATTTATTTCTTCCTATTACTAGACAGCTCCTCCTTATTTTAGGATGACTAGTACTTACCAATTAAAGTCTGCTCAAAAAGTGGTTAATACAGCCCTCATGTAAGGAGGCATTTAGACCTCTCTTACGTCAACGGGAGGTGAGGGAAAAGCACTTGGCTCTTGTATACCCCCTATAACCACAATGTTTAGAGTCTAGTAGAATGGTACTAGCCCAACCTTTGACAAGGTTCTTATGAGTTCTTAACCTTAAGTCCCTTCTCTAATTGATTTTAATTAATTTCCATGGATATGCACAATGTCATCCATGGATGTTCATTATTTTCCTACTTTGGGCCAAGGAAATGATAAATCATTCCTTATATTGTCCTACTAACTATAGCCCTTATTAAGTCAAAATCATTCATTCATCTTAGTTGTCCATGAATCTCTATATTTCATTAGTTTATATTTTTGGTGATTTATGCTCACTATATCTTAACAACTACTTAACAATTGAATAAAATTTGACAATAAGTAAATCGTCAACTTGAAAGCATAAATCAAATATAAGTTTAACAGCTATATACTACATTCTTCCTATGAATGTAACTTAAGCTAGTGAAATAAAACTAACATGATCCTAAGTTATGAAACACATCTTCTATCATGATGAAATCATGTTTAAATCCTAATTTACACTAACATCATCCTAAGATAATCAAATCTACTAACAAATTACTCATTTAGGGCATATCATACTAAAATTTAAAGATTACAATATCATGCTTTCTAACTTAGAACATAAATCACATTTACACTTTTATATCCAATAAAAGACAATTAAAACTTATAACATAAATCACATTTACACTTCTATATCCAATAAAAGACAATTAAACTAATTATATTAAGATTATTATAAACCTTTAAATATGATCCAACCATTAGATCTTAGGTGTTTTCCTTTAGATCAAGGGTTTTAATTACCTTTAGGGCTTTTAATCCATTAAGATCTAAAAATCATATCCACTTGATTTTGTCATATTTCATCCATGATCTAACTAGATTCCATCATAATATCATCCATTTAATCCATCCCAATGATCTGATCATACTTGATCTCATTGATCAAGTGGGTCCCTTTGTATTTTAGGGTTTTTTTACAATAAAGGTAGATCCCCTAATTTATCCCAGATCTGTCCAAATTAACCATAGATATTACTTTATTACAGTATTATATCATCTTTAAAATAAATTTTCAAGATCTAATCACTCCAAATCTTGAAGATCTTAGAAATTGGACACTTATTTCCAAAATACAGAATAATTTTTAGACATATTATGCTTCCGTTAGAAACTAGATATTACAAGCTTTCCATAGCTTCTTTCTGATCTCAATTTGGAGTTCACATGACTCCACAATTTAAATTTGAAGTTTACAGGCGTTCCTAGGGTCCAGATTTGATCTGGGCCCAGCAAAACTAATCTCTCTCAATTGAGGGTCCAAACCTTGTTAGATTTTCTTGAAAATTGTAACTTAGGGGTTTTTTATTCTGGATCGATTGGAAAGCTCATAATTTCCATCTGAGCTCTCTATCACCATGAATTGAAGGCTCTGGTATTTACTTTATTTTTACAATTTTTCATTCAAATTAAATTACAAAAAAATAAAAATTGCACTAAACCATGATAAATATATATAGGAAGTAGTTTCACCTACCTTATTGGAGAAAAAATATATATTTGATGCCCAATTTAAGAGAATTACCGGTTGATGATACTATAGCCCGATTGTCCCCGTTTTTGTAATTTTCTGTTGTTGTAACCGTTGGATCTTGAAATTGATTTGGGGTTTTTGTATATACAGTAGTATAGGATGTTATGGATGGTGGAATTTATGAGATTCCACCTGGAACGGAGTGCCTAATTGAATTTAGGTTTATTGTTCCACTTAGAAAAAGGAGAGAGAAATAAGGAAAATAGAGATTGGGGAGGGATGAATGAGAATTTGGGCTAAAATTCCAGGGAAGATTTGGAAATTTCGTGGGAAAGGTTTTGAAAAATTTTGGGACATATTTATAGCCAGATTTGAATTTTTTATCATTTCTTTTGATAAGATATTTTATTACTTTAGAATTTTTTATTACAAGTGCATTCTTTATTTTCCACTACAATCTCCACTACATTCTCTACTACCAACAATAATGCACTGAGAAATTATTATTACTTCTAGAACGTTGGCTCACTTTGTGGGCCCCACTTTTATGTAAAAAGACCTTTTTGCCCTTGTAACTCCAAAATTGGAGAAAAATAGGCATTATTTGTCCGAGCTCGAAATCAAGCATACTTAGTGGTGTTGGAATTGTATTTATGAGTACATTATGAATATTGAGGTCTTATTTCTTGGCTATGGGTAAAATTATCATTTTACCCTCAAATGGAGATTATTATGGATTTTTCATTTTAACTCAGAATTGAACGTACTTAATGTCGTTGCGATCAGTTTTCCAAGTACATCCATAATTTCTATGTTTTAACTTATAATATAATCTCTATTATAGAGAATTTTCAACAACCTAATATTCCAGCCCAAAATTTCTAAAAATTCAAACTTTATTAATTTTCCTTAATAAGTTACAAAAATTCGGGGTCATTACAAAGGAGGCCTAATGAACTAATAAGATCTCAATATTTTCTTCAAGTTTTTGAACTTGCCTCTCCATTTTGTGCACTAGCTAGGGCCGTAACAAAACTAAAGCTTTATTTTCAGCTATCAATTTCCTTTGTCCTTCTATCTCTACTACAATGTTCAACCTTTCCTCTTGAAGTTTTAAAATTCTCTTATAGAGTGAGTGGATTTCTTCATCAATATCCTTGAGGCTTTGATCGTCCTTAGTGAGTTGGTATTTTAGAGCATTGACAGGATTCAAAAAGACATCATGAATGCTTTGGTGCTTAGCCAAATCTCCCCTATGCCATAGTCAATATATCATCAAGCTTCCTTCTAGCTTGATTCTCTAATGAATCAAGATCAACAATGGAAATAGAAGTCCTTACAAAATATTCAATACCTTTAAACTTTGGAACCATAAGAAGGTCAAATATTGTAAGCCAAACAAGTTGCTAGGATTGGAAAAGGCCTTCTGCATCACTTGAAGCATTTACTTGATAGTATGCTAGTTGTTATTTCCAAAAGGCTAGCAATAGCAAAGGCCTTGCCTTTCTGTCTTGGAAACCAAAGAGGATGATGGACCATGCCTTTTCCTTTTTCTATTGTAATTTCTTGATTATTATATAATGAATTCTTAAATTTCCATAGAAGAAATAGATAGAATAGAAATGGCATCTCTTATGTCAATGATACCAAAGGGATCTTAAATGAATGGAATTGGAATATGGATGGAATATCATAAAGGATCAATCTTTCATTCAGTGTTGAATCTATATTTGATTGATCAATGTATGATATTATGAATCCTCATTACTAATGGAATCAAATTAATTTGATCTATGGACAACATCATTTTGGTAAAGGTTCTAATGCTAGATGACTCATTAATGTAAGGCAAAGAGGCAAATGAATGGAACAAATTCACTAAAACAATTTAGACAGAGTTCTCCAGAGAATGAACTCCAAAAGATCATATTCAATGAAAGTCCTTTGTATTGCTTGAAAGGAGATCTTTCATATCTTTTGGTAGCTCAAGAGTAATGATTGAAGAAGCTATACTGATATCTTCTAGAGATTCTCTTTTGAGGCAATGGTGGTGTCATTAAGTTTTCTTTGACAATTTACCCTATAGTAGCCATTTCAGAATATGTCAGATTGGGCTTGTGATATGAAATCAGAACAGCACTTCTAAACTCTCATTAGAAGATGATGGGAGGATTATATAGGGGTATTATCAACAACACATGTTGGTTCTTGTAAGGGCACAGGAGGAATTTCTTCCTGATATGATGTCTATAGCCCTAAGTCTCTTACAACAAGAGATATATAAAAAATCTTGATAAGAATAAGAATTTAAAAAGGGAGAAGAAGAAGAAGAGACCCATACCTTCTTAGATGATATGGAATTAGTCAATCAAGGAATCAATATTTCTGCATTATAACAAAAGATAATGGGGTATGTATACACACACATATACATATACATATGAGCTAGAATCATCCCTAAAAATTAATAGTTAGGATCATCCAACCGAGAACGATGATCTAAGATAGGGTCATCAGAGATTTGGATCACTTAATATCTCGGGGCCCACATGTATTTCTAGATCCTAGTAGTTTTTGCTCGGGACAACCTGTGTAAACAAGCGAGCATTCCAGTCTTGTTTCTCAGAGACATTGCATTTGAGAAGGTCTCTCCTAGTAGGAGCCACAGTAGGATTCCCTTTCCAATAAGCATAGGGCTTTCTGTCCTTCCATTTGATTCTGTTGTTTCCCACTCTCATATCCTTCAACAGAACCTCCCATGGTTTTATGTTGATCTCGGGCCTGGAAAGTAGCACAAGTCTTGTAAAGTTATGATGAGGAGAAAAAGAAAAAGAGAGAGCTAAGATCAGAAAAGAAAAGGTTTTAGGATTACAAGTACAGTAACAAATATAAGAGAAATGTCATGGAAATTCATTTGAAAATTGCTAGCATGGCTTGCGGAGAAGTTCTGGCTTTGGCTTCTCTATCAGCACTAGAACACAGCATCTTAAATGTTTAGGGTGATGGAAGCTGTTGATTTATATCAGGTAGACTGGCCATCGGCTAAACCTTACCAGTTTGGAATGAATAAACTCTCCAATTAGTGGCTTGTGAATAGGTAGATAAATGTATTCATTGTTCACGTGCATCCACGGTTTTACATGGTTTAATCCATTAATTATATTGTTTGTGTGGATTATTGCTGAAGGTGAAGCTAACTTTAAATTTAAAGATCTCATTATTGGCAGCGGCTTAGGACAATACTGTAACCCAGTTAGTTCTGGTAGGCCTATGCGTGGGACATAGATATGAAGAATTCCATGAGGGTGACCACGTCCACAATCAAAATTATTAGTCCAAAGCAATAGTTCCAGTTCCTTAATTGATGCCAAGTTAGTACTATGGTGTTATTAGGAAATGCCAAAGCCCACGATCCTGTGGCTTGTGCCAGCCAATGGGTGCTATGTGGAGTCGTTATATTAAGTTGATTATTTCTCTTTCAAGCTTACATGTTTTTCTCGAAAGGACGCCTTATTTCTCGTCATGAGTCCACCAAAAGAAGAAAAGTAAAACTACAGTTGAGATCGGCTAAATCACAGTTAGTGGAAGGAAAGTACCAGCGTGCATAAGGTCAAGTGGGGCTTACTATTTCAATGAAGAAGATCGTTTATTTGGCTTGCCTAAGAGTAGAGCTGCAAAAAATGGATTAAAATTTGTGCATATTCGTTTATCATTTTGAACCCACAAATTTGTATCGGAAAAGAATTAAATTCATGGAGAAAATCGTTCGAACAAATCCGGTGAAGTAAAATTTTGATTAGTACGGATTTATCCAGGGATATCCTTTTAAAAGGCATATTACAAATTAGAAACAGTGGACAAAATCAAAATCCAATTTTAAAAGATCTAAGTCATTTATCATACATAAAATGGTTAGATGGGCTATATACCAAATTTCATGTCCTTTGCGTGATATTAGCTTAAGTTTCTTTAAGTTCAAAATCAAAACCACTAATTTTTAAAAGACCCAAAACAACTGGTTCAAATCATCCAAATGCATTAATTTCTCATGAATTGCCTGATTTTTATACACCGAGCATGATAAATAACTTGGACCTTTCAAACCCAGACTCTAAAGACAAAGTCTATGCTATTAGATGCTAATGAGGATCTACTCTTACTCGGACCCTTTTTTCTTTTAAAAAGATTACAAGTCATTGCTTATTATCCTCAAATTATCTGCAAAAGTTCATTATCTATGGTGGGTTGGATATGAACAAATTTTTTATTTGTTATCTACCTAGATTTAATGTCTCCAATCCATTTAGATTTGGATCCACGCAGATTGGATTGGATCTGCTGATCCATTTTGCTGCCTCTACTTATGTCTCATACTTGAAATTCTCAACCATTAGATGGTTGCAAGCCTTTGTTATTGTATTATTTGTCATTGCATTTTGATTTTCGAAGGGACCACTTAAAGGCCAAAAAGTAGAAGCATATCTAGCCCTAGAATATGCTTCGTTGCAAGTTTGAGTTATTGTTCTCTCCTTTTAGCCAAGGATTAGAGTTAGGAATTAGTGTGCAAATCATTTGCTTTGTAATTCTTTATTTGAAAAGAGTAAAATTTGGGGGCATGGCACATGACCTATCTCATAGATGATTTGGATAAGGAAGCTAATATGTCATTGTTTACTATGCGGCTGCCCAACCATATTCTCTCCATGTAGGCCCCTCTCAAGATACCCATTAGGTTCTAGTGGCAAAACTAACCCTCTATATCTATCTCTCTAGAACTCAATTATGATTGTAAGGAGAAAATGTGTTTTCCATCAGTCCACCCAGAAAACCCTTAGTTTTGGCATGAAAATTCCATTTACTTGTCACTATGATTTATCAAGTTTTTTCAGCTACAATTCCTTTTATTCCATCAATCCACCAAGAATACTATAGTTTTGGCATGTAAATTTCATTTTCTTCTCACTTTGATTTATTGACTCGTTTTTAGCTACAGTTTCCTCTGCCTTCCTTATTATTGTTTAGTCTGTGGTTGTTAGGATAGAATAAAATATAACAGGATACATTAAATTAATTCGTCACTCTATGGATAGAGGAGCACCACCACCGCAGAGATACAAGGCTAAAGTATAGAAATAGCTCACCACTCTATGAATAAAGAACAATCACCACCACAAAGATGTAGAACTAATGGATAGAACTAGTTCACCACTTTAAGCATATAAAAATGAAAACCATAAAATTGGAGCATTTTTAAGATGGTTAAAAACATATATCTAAGACAGTTTCTATAACCATGTTTAAAAAAAATTAAGATAGTTTCTGATCTTCATTTGTAGTTTTGGTAAGTAATTGATTTTTCTTGTGTTTATAGTGTGATGAACACTATATTTTGCAATTTGCTTAACCTTTCCACTGAAAGCCTCTCTTGTCTAGTTGATATTACTTATCATGTTGAGCAATTCCAAGCATTAGAGCATTATTCCTATTATGGTTTCTTTCATAGAAAATATGCATATACACATACATAAGTTGGGCATCAAGAATTTCAGATCCATCATTTTTCAGTTGTGGATCAGAGAAAACCTAATGGTGGATGGAGAGAGAGAGAGAGAGAGAGAGAGAGAGAGAGAGAGAGAGAGAGAGAGAGAGAGAGAGAGAGAGAGAGAGAGAGAGAGAGAGAGAGAGAGAGAGAGAGAGTGAGAGTAAACTTAGATATAACTATATGATCAACATAAAAAAAAGCAAAGATAAACCAAATCACTCAATCTATACAAATAAGCTTTTGATCTAATTACACAATCATGCTAATAGTCTATACATGTCCTATATCATAACTAAACATGCTCTAAATCGAGAAATACAATAGCAAAAAGACCTACACGGTTTTGTTACTACTGATATGGCTTTTGGGTTTTCGACCCCGGGCCATTCATAGATCCAATCAATATGGAGAAATATTGTCAGACTCTGCCATATTCTTTTTGTTTCTTTCTTCTTCTTCTCCATAGAAAAAGCAACGATGGACAGAGATGATGGACACCATGTACAACCTTGACAGATCATTGACATTTGGAGCTATGTAATTGCAAACAAAGTAGTTCTTTCATTTTCTCCATTGCTCACCTAGCCCTTGTAAAGCAGGCATCTTCTTGTCATCCGACACATCAAAGGCAGACTGCAAATTGAACACATCAAGTTACTATATTTGAAAAATAAGGAAAGTTATAATGTAAATAATTCATGTACTTAATGTTTACATACCTTCACCATTTCCCATATTGAATCTTTTGTCAAGGATGGCACATGTTTCCAAATCTCAAATGTGATAGGAACCATGCTTCTTATTGTAGAGTAGAGGAAACTACTATAAGTAGGTGCACTCTCACCAATCTCTTGCCCTCTACTATTGTATTGGAGAGTTTCTTTAATTCCTTTCAGCTTTCTCTTGATAACATTTTCTATTGTTGTTTACCCAATGCCCTTATTTTTTGGAGTAGTGCTCATGTTGGCCTCCTATTCATGCTCTTCAAAGTGGCTGTAATCTTTAGTTTGATGTTCTTCTCATTCCATCATTGCTACAAAGAAACACTTAATGATATTAGAACAATGATATAAAAAAGGCTATGTAATTCATTTAAAGAAACCAAACCGATGTCCCTAATAAACATATTTTAAGTACAAAAATAATTAAAGGAGACTCCATCTCCATCCATTCACATAAACATACAATATCTAACACATGTAACGGACTAACCTCAAGGAAAACAAATAAAAGATGCATGAAAAGTATTTTCCTACAAGGTATAGATATTTGTAAAGGGGCTACAAATCCCATAAACCTTTCATGAGTAACTTACTTTTGGAAATTTACCTTTCATGAATCATATATACACAATTTTTAGCAGTCCATACACTTTATTGACTTGATTTCTTAAGAACCACTTTAGCTATTTACATAGTTTAGTTACTATTTTGGTTAGATCTCATGTTAGCAAACTTTTAATCCACACATTTCTGCCATTTCCTTACGAACCATGCACACAACTCCATGGGTCATGCACATAGTGATTGGGTGGTTTGTCTATATGTGGTTTATTGTTCTCATGTTTCATGATAGTTTTGTATTACTTGTTTAGTTATTTGCATCATAGTTTAACTTTAGACCATTTCTTTGTTTAGTTTTAGAAAGTTTTATTTGTAGAAAGTTTTAGGATGAGGAAAGTTTTATTTTTAGCAAGTTTCCTCAATTAAAGCTTCCTAGAATCATTCATTTTAGTATAACATTGTTATTTTTTATTTAATGCATGTTAGTCATGAAAGTTTCTAATACCATTGGAAATCTTCATTTTTAGAAGTTTCCTTTGGCTCATGTGCTTAATTTTATGCATGTTTCTCATTTCTTGTTCTATAAATTCCATGTTTATCAAAATAATCTTTCTTTAGCTAATCTAAGCAACTTAAATAAGATCAAATCAAATAAAAATTCCTTGAGATTCCTCATGGGATAGGTCTCTTCAAATGCAATTATTACTTTGATATGTGCATGCTTGTGAGTAATTTTAAAGCTACACCACCTAGCCTAAGAGAGATTGATTTTGATTTAACTAAGAAAGCAAATAACATGATAGTTTAGCATTACCTGTTTAGTTATTTTCATCATAGTTTAGTTTTAGAACTTTACTTAGTTTAATTTTAGAATGTTTTATTTTTAGAAAGTTTTCAGATTAGGAAAGTGTTAGTTTAGAAAGTTTCATTTTTAGCAAGTTTCCTCAATTAAAGCTTCCTAGAATCATTCATTTTAGTTTAGCATTATTATTTTTATTTAATACATGTTAGTTAGGAAACTATCTAATGCCATTGGAAATCTTTATTTTTACAAAGTTTCCTATAGCTCATGTTTCTCATTCCATGTTGTTTAAATTCCATGTTTATCAAAATAATCTTTCTTTGGCTAAGCTAAGCCGCTTAAATAGGATCAAATCAACTAGAAATTCTTTGAGATTCCTCATGGGATTGACCTCTCTCACATGTAATTATCACTTTGATTTGTGAGCATGCTAGTAATTTAAAGCTACACCACATAGCCTAAGAGAGACTAGTTTTTATTTAACTAGGTAAGCAAATAACATGAAAATGGAAACATGCAATGGAGTTACTAGATGTTATTACTAGAAATGCGTGTTAAGAAATAAAATAAAAGATGAAGCAATCAAGCACTTGTAAGATCACACTTGTCAACTTTGATTCCTCTGAATGAATACCTGCAATGCTAGGGTTTGCACATGAATAACTTAATCCTATAGAAAACAATCAAAATTGGTCATGAAAATCAATCAATAAACAATAGTAACCCACCCCGTTTCCCACCACCACACCAAAACCCAGCTCCCCTCCTCCCCCTGCCCCCACTACCCCACCCATCACCCTCCTCCCCAACCCCTCCTGCCAAAGCACAGTTCCCCACCCCCTTGCCCACCACCACGCCAAAACCCAGCTCCCCTCCTCCCCCGCCCCCACCCCACCACCTAGCTTCCTCCTCTCTAACCCCCTTCCGTAACACGCTTCCCCACTCCTTGCCCACCACCACGTTGGAACCTCGCTCCCCTCGCCCCTAGCCCCCACCCAGCTTTCTCCTCCCCAACCCACCTTGGCAGGCCCAAACCCTCCCACCACCACCCCCTCACCCTCACCCTCACCCTCTCCCTCTCCTTAAACAAAAACCCTCCCAGTTCCTTCCCACCACCCAAACCTGCCCCCCGCCCCAACCCAGCTCCTTCCTAGCGCCCGTCGGAACCCACAAGCCCACCCCCACCCCACCCCTCACCCACCCAACTCCTTCCCATCGTCTCGAACCCCAACTCCTTCCCACCGTCTCGTTGGAACCCCCATCCCACCGCCCGCCCAACCCCCCAACCCCAACCGAGCTCCTACCCACCACTCATATGCCCCCTCCCACCCCACCCCTACCCCGTACCTAGCTCCTCCCCACTGCTACGTTGCCCTCCCCCCTCCTCCAACGCCTACCTCACAGCCGACCAGCTATAAGTACGTACCACCTCTCTTCTCCTCTTCTTCTCTCCCTCGATTTTTCTCTGTGTAAGTTGGGGATGAAGGGAAGTCTATTTTGGGGTTTAATTATGACTAAATAAATAAGTCATTTCATATGTAAAATGACTTTAAAAGTATAAAAAAAAATTATTCAAAATATATACACCTTTTATGTTAGTACTTCACAATATCTAACAAGTAATACATAATGAAATAGATTTTTTATGAAAGTCAATATTAATTCATGGGTTTAGGCATCAAGGTTCAAGGTAAAGTTTCATGGTACATACATAAGTGTCCAGGGTTCATGGTTTGAGGGTTAGGGTTCAATTGTCTAGGTAACAATGTTGGGGTTAATTAGGTTAAGAGCTCAGGGTTAAGGTTCATTGTAATGGTTCAAGGTGAAGTCGTTTGTAGAAAAATGACTTTAAAAGTTGAAACATTTAAAGTCGTTTTCATAAAAACAACTATAAATGTATGCACTTTTAAAGTCGTATTTTTGAAAAGGACTTTAAAAGTAAACACTTTAAAGTCATTTCAATGAAATAACTTTAAAATATAGACCTTTAAAGTCATTTTGTACAAACAACTTTAATATTTTTAAAATTTTCACCAGCAATATATATTTATTTACCTTTTGTACATTCCAAATTTACATAAATACACAATGAAACTGATTTTACAACACAATCATATGTGTGTGTGTGTTCGTGCGTGTGTGTGTGTATAAACAAAAAAATTAACAAAGAAATCAAATTATTTTTTGATTACATCCAATGTTACATATATATATATATAATTTTATATATTATTAGGTCTTGGCAAGCCAAGATCAAATAGCAAATTTTCTCTTTTTCATGAAAATCTAGCTTAGTATTTAGCTGACACTACTCTTTTTCATCAAAATTGGCCAAAAGTTGATGTTATTACCACCACTCTTCATCAAACCTTAATTTTGGGTGAGAACCACAAATCGTATTGTTCTCCCTTTCTTTAATAGTGAGGCTTGATAGAGAAGTAGTTGTCATTTTCAATGAAACAATATGGTTTTGACAAAATTAGGATGATCAAACAGATTCTTTAACCCCATGATACTTAGTGCAAAAACCCACATGATCTACAAAATTAAAACACAAAAAAGTTAGTAACAAGAAAAGAAATATTCTTGTGATTTAAAATAAGCTGTGGTTTACTTATAGTTTTTTCCATGGCACAAAGTGTCAAAATATAAAAATGGAAAGTAAGAAGGGAAAAAGAGAGAAGCATAAGGCCCAATGACAAAGTTGTCATACCAAAACCGAGAGAAGAAGAAAATAAAGGAAAAAACATACTTTGACAGCTACTTATAAATCATCGAAGACTTTAGAAGTTGTTTAATGCTAAATGACTTTGAAAATATTTAACTTTTGAAGTCACTTAACACTAAATGACTTTAAAAGTGAGGAACTTTTAAAGTTGTTTATATATAAATGACTTTATGTGTCCATTCCCGCTAAATAAAATATTCCCACCAAATTTATCATGATACTTTTCAAGTTGCTTCCTTAAAATGACATTGAAAGTTATTTATTTTTAATGTCGTTTCATTTTCATAAAAATGACTTTAAAATTTCTTCCTGTGAAAAATTTCCTTCTCGTGCCAATTTTTTAAAGTTGCTTATGCTTAAACGACTTCTTTAGTATATATATATATATATTTATTTATTTATTTATTTATTTAAAGTCATTTATTTTCAAATGACTTCTAAAATATTTATAAAGTATGCAATAGTATAAGCAACTTCTTTATGCCAACTTTAAATCCTCTTATGTAGTAGTGAATTGCCTTTTACCTTTAGATACTCCTAAGACATCTTTTGACACTTTCTTAATAGACTTGGCCATATTAGTCCACATGGTGTTTACTTCTGTTTCATAGTTCTAGTTTCCTTCTAACATTGACTTATTTGTTAATGAGGTTATTTTCTCTTCTTTTAAGTTTCACCACTAAGTTCTCTGAATAATTTAAAGTTTATAAGAATAGTTGAATATTTAGAAAATATAAATTCTCATCTTTGTAAAAAACTTATTAATTTTTTTTAAAATTTTTAAAAATATAAAAAAGTTTAGAAATCTCATGTTATCTACATCCCCTAACTATAACTTGACATTATCCTCAATGTTTTTTAAATATAGGACACTGAAATGAAGAATGGGTAACATAGACTATTGAGACTTTCTAAAAAAAATCCTGAGTTGCCTCCTAGTGAGCGCTAAGTTTTACATTTTTAGCCAGACATAGTCTATAACTAACCTAACCATCCAAACCAATCCTAGATAATCAAACTAATATTTCCTAATGCTAATCCTAAGAATGAAATGGAAAGATTTCTAATGCCACTTCATAACCTTGTGGTAGTCTATATATTTCTTCCATTCTAGAATCATGCTGACTTTAATGGAAGGAATGAAAAAATAACTTGGATTTTAAGACACCCACTATAACCATAGTGCTCAAAAGCCACTAGAGTGACAATAGATCCTGTCTTTCTAAAAAGGGCCCTATGAGCTTAATACCTTAATCATCTTTCTACTTAATTTTAACTAATGTTCAAGGGTTGTGATCACGACATACAAGGATGTTGGCCAAGGAGCTAGTGATGAAATGTAGTTCTTATCTTATAAGAGTTCTTATGGTGCCCTTGCTATCATTAATTCCATTTGACCACAATGATATAAATATGCAATGCGAAACAAAAGCAAATCAATGCCTCTATATATGCTACTTAACAAAGGGTTAGGCACCATCATAAGATCGAATTGAAAAATGAAATGATTTGTACAAGTTATACTATTCGTCACCACTTTGTGGAAAATCCTTAGATATGAATATGTCAGATATCTGTGACTCGATGTTTGAAACAGTATCTCTCTCCAAAAAACATGTTTTTCTTTTACCAACATACAAAGAAAATATTTTGTTGCAAATGAACAAGATAATGAGGAATTGTCGATATGTAAGATCATAATTATTGCTACATGTCTTTTCCACATAAAAAGGGAATCTTTTGTTACAATAGAATCAAAAGTGATTTGGATTATTCAAGAATCAAAGTTGATTTGATTTATAAAAACAAGATATCAATGAAATTCTTTGAAATGGATTCACAGGATTCAGGTAATTATCTCAAATGTGGGATATCATTAAGAAATAGGATTCTGTGTTATTGAAAGATTTCCTATGATTATTTCAAGTATGGAATGAGTCAATCATCCACTTTGGTATCTTATTGAACAAAAATGGTGATATTGTTCCTCTATTGATCAAGAATTTTGATCTTTGGGACGTATCATAATCATCTAATAAGAAGGGTTTCAATTTATTCAAATGAATGATTTGAACACCTATTGATTTTAACAACTTATTGTAGAGTTGATCATTCAGACCATTCAATTCTTAGATGTGGATCTTGGACCTATGAATGGGGATATTCTTGATACTCACAAAGAAAAAAGAAGTGACTTGGACAAAAAGAAATGAATTGCCTTAGACAAATTTTGTTTGTTGATAACCTCGGACCAATCATTCAAATATTTATTAATGCATAATCGATTGAAGACTACTTGAAAAATGTGTTTCTATTCAGAAATGAAATGTTCCAAATGTTCTTGGAAATTCTTGCTCCCATTGGACCGTGTGTATCTATATGCATCAGGATCTTGATTCATGGATCTCTCGGTTCGAGAAATAATAGGATCGAACCATTTCTTTTTACTCTGTTTCAAATTGGATAAATGTTGGTTGATCATATATTTTATTATAGTTAGATGATTCAGAGTATCATTTCCTATTTGATTCCTTTGAATTCCATATTCAAAGTTATAATCGGATCTATCCATTAACGAAAAAATTGATTAGATATATTTCTTATGTACCCATAGGTGCTATATTGGATTTGAATCAGATTTTGGATCAATCTATATTGATTGATCCCCTCCATTATGTTGTTGCTAGCAAATACCACTCTTTTTGTTTTTGGATCTTCCAAATCATTCCCACAGGAGATAGGAATAGATTTTTTTATTTTTTATTTTATCCTTCGATAAAAAGATTGATTCTCTTCATAACAAATAGGAGGTAGAACCAATAACGATTTCATTTTTGTTTCATCCTTGGAGGTGAATACCTCATTCAAGAATTTCTTTGATCCAATTCGTAGGAATCAATAAAAAGGGCAAATCCCTTATGATACATTAGATCTGGCTTGGTTATTGATAAAGTGAATAAATCTACCATTTCTTGAAATCTCTCTTCTAATTCAAAACCATGGTATAACGTGTATCCCCCTTTGTTCTGGTCATGGAATAGATGAAATAAATAAAAAAAATGGAATTTTGTTTAAGAATGAAATCTTAATGGAACTGCCCACATATAGTTCATCCTTAGGACCCATATCACATCTTCGATCTGATGAAATAGGGTGAATTGAGATGGTATTTTGTAAATATGTAATTATCTTGAATATTCAACCATTTCTTTCTTTTCTAATTGTCTAGAATAGATAAAATAAAGATCTTGTTGTTACTTCAACAATATTTTATATCTCGTAGACCTCTCAGTAGGATTCGAACCTATATGAAGTTCTGACTATCTGTCAGAGAAAAAGAACGAATTGATCATGTAGGGTTCCCAAGAAATTCTTTGATTTCTTTTGAAAGGAGATGATTATTCATCTATGTAACAAATTCTATGAATAGTTGGGACATTAAGGAATATCTAGAAAGCCATTTTGGGAATTGAACCGATTCTATCTCTATTTGTTCTATTTAAAGAAACGTAAGGATCCCAAAGAATCAATCTTTCTTTTAGTTGCCAAATCTCTGTTTGATTGATCAATGTGTGATTTTCCAAATCCTCATTACTAAACAAATCAAAATGATTTTTGGATTGATCATAAGATCCTTTCAATTGGCTAGAATCCATTAGTTGAACAAAAAAAGATCTTGTGGTGGAATCATATTGAATATTTGATGATACATTTTGTGCCTTGCTAGAAAATCGATCCTTGTTTACCAACCATACATTGTCTAACCAAATCAAATTCTTTCTTGATAACTTCCTCAAAAAATGTGGCCCGTGTTGATTCTTCCTCAACTAATGAAGAGATCATGGAAAAATTGCCACATATGAAATTGAGCACAATTTTGTAAGGAAATACCCCACTTCTTTCTTGAGAAGAGATGGGAAACATGCCCAATTTCATTTGATTGAATGGTTAGCTTTAGCTCCTTGTTGTTTGAAGAAAACCTCCACTTGAATTGGTCTTTCTTCATGAAAAGTAGACATGAGATAACAAATTAAGTGTTTCACTAAGATTTCAAATAGTTGTCCTGGATTCAAGTTGGTTATGTTTTTCTTCTTTCTTGGAGAAAGATGATCAAAGAATTCCCAATCATGGTCCTTGCAAATCGGATCATCCATATAGGATGCAGAAAGAAACTCCAAATATTTGATTTCTTTATCTTTGAATGAAATCTCAATTCCGGCTATGGTTCCATTAGATATCTTATAACTAGAATCCCTCTTTTCTTTTATTTGGTCCATCCACCACCACAAACCACAATTATCATCAGCATGATACACTTTTTAGTTATTGGGAGAACCCAAGTACTATCTTTTGGATCCATGAAGGAATTCTTAGGTATAATTTTCCCTTTCGAAAGATTCAAGGGTGAAACAATCAACCTATTGATATTGGAAAAACAAAAAGATTCTTCTAATGTTTCATTTTTGGGTCCAATGAAATATCGATTGTTTACTGAACCCTATGAATCACATGAAAGCAAGATACTCAAAATTTGAGGGTCAAAGAGTTTCATAAAATGTTCTTGGCTTAATAAATGTGAGTGAAAGATCCCACAGAATCAAAATTCATCCATGAATCTATGAAATAGTTAGAATTATTGATTTCTCTCGATTCAAAGATCCAAGATTTGAATTGATGTCATTTCAATGATTCCTCCAAAAGATTTTATTTCAATTGTAATTTGATTATTCACTATGTACGATGATCCCTTTCTCTTAAGTATCAATGGCTAAATGGTTAAAGTACCCAACTCATAATTGGCAAATTCATAGGTTCAACTCCTACTAGATGCATGCCAATGGGAAGGTTCGATAAGTCTATTAGAATTGGCTCCATATCAATGGAATCTCATCATCTATGCATAATGAGTTGGTGGTGTATATTCACACAATAAGATATGAAGAGTAAGAAACATAATTCTTATTGATATTAGAACTAATAGGGAAGAAAATGGATCTATTGATGGAATCAAACATACAATCTTCATAGAAAAAAGTATTTGGTTATTGGAGAACAATCACTGTACTTCTAATGTCCAATCAAGATCAACTAAGATAGAAATAAAGTATTAGGTTGAACTCTTCTTTGGTCTCAAGGTAATAGCTATAAATAGTCATCGACTCCTAGGACAGGGTAGAAGAATAGGACCTATTATAACACATACAATGCATTATAGACATATGATCATTATTCTTCAATCATGTTATTCTCACTACAACATAGGTGGCTTTTAGAGCTGGTAAAAATGATACTAGAAGTCAGTTAAAAAATGACTTCTATCATGCCTACATCAAAAGTTGATAACTTTTAAAGTCATTCACATACACAACTTTAAAAATCAGAACTTTTAAAGTCATATATGTAAGTGACTTTAAAACTATTGAACTTTTGAAGTCATTTAGCCATAAAAGACTTCAAAAGTACTTCAATGGTGCCCCACTTTTGAAGTCATTTCGGTCTATCCAACTTTTAAAGTCATTTATCTCTACATGACTTTAAGAGTAGGCTACTTTTAAAGTCAATAAGAACTAAACTACTTCAAAAGTGGTCTACTTTTGAAGTCTTTTTTGTTTTTTTTCATTTTTAACATTCCAATCACTAGCACTTGTATACAATTGAATATTGTTCCTGATCTTACAATATTTATACACATGAAAAAATACATACATTTACTTTCACATTGTGTAAAAAACATACAAATTCATCATTAATTATCCATCCACATCTATCTTCAAAAACCACAAAATGTGAAATTAACCATAACACATGCATTTACTGCAACATTCACTTTCATTTCATTTGTAAATCTATACACATTAGCATTTACTTTCACATTCAAACTAAGTTGCCCTCATTTCATCGTCTTATAAAAGTTATATAATTCAATGAATATATTGAAAACCAACTCTCATATTCACTTCACTTACAACTCTAATACTCCATGCTAAGTTACCCTCATTTCATCATCCTATAAAAGTTATATAATTCAATGAATATATTGAAAACCAACTCCCATTTTCACTTAACTTATAACTCCATACTCCACACTAAATTACCCTCATTCATCATTCCATAAAAGTTGTATAATTTAATTAGTATATTGAAAACCAACTCCCATATTCACTTCACTTACAGCTCCCATACTCCACACTAAGTTACACTTATTCATCATCCAATAAAAGTTATATAATTCAATGAGTATATTGAAAACCAACTCCCATATTCACTTCATTTACAATTCGATTCCATACTCATTTATTCACATACTCCAACTTTTCACTCATTCATTGATTAAAAATATATATATATATATATTTCAAAGAAAATAATAAAAACTAAAAGAACACATAGAAGTGAATGAAAAAAATAATTTATTATGTATTTTACAATCATGCAACTATTCCAAGTGTTCTAATTGAATCTCAATATATACTCAGCCCATTTTCTTAGTATTTCTCTGAGCTTTACTTTGGAGTAGCTCTTCTTGTTTTCCCACTTAGAAAGCACAATAGCTTGTAATACAACATATTTAATTTAGGTCACTATGTTCTTTCCTTTCTGTATGATAATTCCTTCTCCAATCTCTGTGTGGCGGATGATTATTCCTCTATGGTTGGCTATCATCATCATACAAGGGAATAGGGTGTCCATTAAAGAGAGGATTGTTCCTCCGTGGTGGAAGATCATCATCATCCAATTGAAGTGGGGGTCTATAATGACAGAGGGGATTATTCCTCCATGGGAAATAACCATCATTTTCTTTGTTATTTATGAGGTGTGGATCAACCCCTTTATCAACTTGCAGTTCTGCCATTGAGTGCAATTAATTAGCTTTTATGGTATATTCGATTACTTTGACTAACCTTTAAGCTTTGTCGAATATCCACATGTGCATACAATGAAAGATAGTCTTTTTTAGTTTTCTTAAACTTTATATACATGATAGGGATTTTTTAGCTTTATATACAATGAAATAGTTTTTATATTTGTTTTTCTTAGATACAGGAACCTAAACTAAATGATGCAACTAGTGACTAAAATAATGTACAATCAAAGGACAAAATCAATCAATCCTTATGCTATTTGATTATCTTGAATGCTCTTCAAGGGTTGTACCTTGTAGATTATCCTAATCAAATCAACTCCTTCACACCCTCATTAGTAACCTATAAGTAATTTGAGTCATTGAATGTGTTGGTAGAGTTAGTCGTATAAAACCCAATGCAATGATTTAGGGTGGGCCATTAGAGTGATAGTAGATTACCTCCTTCTAAGAGGGTCCTATGCGCTCAAGGACTCCTATAGGTCTCTTCTAGTTTATTTTAAATTAAGAAATTAGAAGGCTAGGGTCTACAATAGGTGGTGATTAATTCAAGGTAGGCTAAGTGGTGGTGATGAAATCCACCCTTGATCTTGTAGGGTATAGTGCTCTTAATAATCAATTTTCATTCACCATGTTAATTTGATCATCATATAAATCACTTTAAAGCGGATAGACGTCTTAAAAGTGCAACAAAAATAATAAACTAATGCAACTGCGTATATGCTACTTATACAAAGGGTTCAAGCCTCAACAAATGGAAAACTATAACTTAGACAACTTATGTCTTACTGGTTATAACCGAGCTTAAGTGCAAACAATCCTACAAAGTATGGAACAATTTAGCATGACAATCTATATGAAAGCATGCTACCACACACTACAAATCTAATTTAACAATGCAAATCCTAAAGCTAGGAAAAATTAAAGAATTAAATAGAGATGATAGTGAGAGCCTGGATTAAGGTCTTCTCATAAATGGGTAAACTATTTACAAACCACCCCCTCTTCCACATATAGATAGTTCACCCTTGACATGTATTATTATACCCCTTTGAATTGCAATTAAAAATTAAATATAAGTTGTCCTCACTACAATTATACTCGAAACAAAATTAATAAAATTTAAAAGAATTTTCCTAATCCAATGGTTCATTGACCATACGATCACTTCCCCAGCAATAGCACCAAAAAAAAACCTTGTTTGTAGTTTAATTCCTGCAAGTGTACAGTTAATCAGTTATAATATTTTGTAGGTTGAATCCACAGGGAGGATATAGTGTAAAAAATAAAGTAGTGAATTATACTGATGATCCCAAGATGATGCAAAAATTATAGTAAATTAAAAATAATTCAAGAAGAGATGATGATCAAATGGATGATATTAAAGTAAATTAATTTATGGATGATGAATTAGGATTAAAGGTCACCTAGACTAAAATTAGGCCCACCACGTATTATTTATCTTTATAATTCAAGAAATGAATAAAATTATAATTATTTCTTAAAAAGTTGCTTCTTTAAAAATTTAGTTTTAAAAATTATAAAATTCCTAGGTAGATTATCAAAATCTAAGCATTCTAAACCTAACTATAACAAAGCAAGGATTTAATTCCCAAAATCTGTTATGAAAGATAATGACATCACCCAAAAGATAATAATAAGGATAAATCTATCTTTTTCAAATTGAGTTTAATTTCTAAATCAACTTTTCTAATACATTTAAAACATTAGAAATTAATAAAACTCATTTCATAATGTAGGCTAGGATCATTCTAATCCTAATCCAACAAAATTTAGCCTAGCATTATTCTAATCTAGAAAAATTGCTCAATTCTAAATTGCTAAAGTAATGGAAGTAACATTTCCTAAACTAGCCTAAAACTATAGAGAATAACACATATAAAAATTATAGCAAAACAATCATAAACACTATTTAAAATTATAGTAAAATAGTCCTAAAAACAATGAAAAACAAGCATGAAGCTCCATGAATAAAAGTGCAAACATACATCATAACTTAGCCAGGATTAACATGTACTGTAATTATACCTAGGGTGGTGAAAACAATCCTAAGATGGCTAGAAAACATTACACAAAATAAATCCTAAGCTAATCTAGAATAACAAATGATCTATTACAAGAACATGAATGTAAATCCTAAGCTAATCTAGGATATAATAAATTAAACAAGTGTTAAGCATGGACCTAAAAAGTATAGAATTAAACATATGAACTAATGCTAAAGCATGAAATCAAATCTACATCAAATACTTATAACATAACACAAGCAAATTAACATTCAACCATTAAAATCAAACATCAAAAGCTAAACTTCAAGATGAACAAAGAAACATAAAATTTAATTCATCTCATATAATCATTACAATTGCATTGAGAAAATAAAGGAAAATAAAAGAAACTTTCTTGGATCGAAGATGGAAGCCTCGCAGTCCCTTGATGTGTCATGCATAAAACCTTCTAGGATCTACTTCAAGTCCATGCCAATAATAAAACGTCCAAGTCTCCTCTTAAATAAACCCAAAATGTAAAACATCCACCAGCCCAAGAGAATCCTCTAGTCCTTATAATAAAAAAGTCACCTTCCACATCAAAAAACAAAAACTAATAGAGATCTCTCTCCTATGCTTCCTTTAAGAAAACCACATTCCCCCTTCTTAGGAAAAAAACATCCTACTCCCTTAAAGGAAAGCAACTAAAAAGCCCCTCTCCAAGAACTCCTAATATATATACAAGCCGCAAGTGAAATCCCTCTCTATATTTCCCAATAACATAAGTTCCTTCCTTCTTAAGATGCCCCCACTTTTTATAAATAAACATGTTATGCAAATTCCAAAACCTAGCCAACCCAAGAGATCTACCCAAGAAGTCTCCTCTCCAAAAAAAAGAAAAAGAAAAAGAAAAGCACCCACAACAAATTTAAACCATTTTCTTATGTATTTATCTCTCTAAATTGTCTAGCACTCTAATGAAAAATTGCCAAAGAAAATCATGCCAACCTTCCATATATCACACAATTCCACTTTTGAAAACTAGCCTTCGAAGTGCAGGACGTCTTCTACTCCTTCGTAAATATAAAATGTTCCCACCATTCTATTTTTCTCCTTCTAAATAAAACATATTTTAAGTAGCTTGTGCTCCCAATAGAAACACATTCTAAGCAATCCAAAAACATAAAAGGCTTTCAAAGGCAAAAATGTGATTCTCCTTTGTGAAGATCTCCTCTTTCCAGTTTTTTCATGCTCTCATTGGTGCACCTAGTTAGCTCCCCATATTTCTCTTCCAGAATTTCTCCAATTTGGTCATTGGATTCCATTGTGGGCCCCACATGTGTAAAAAGACCAAATTGCCCTTTTATGAAGAAAAATCCATTTTATTCTCCCGAGCTCAGAATTGAGTGTACTTAGTGGTGCTGGATTCGTATTTCTAAGTAAATTCCAGATTTTGATGTCTCAAGTCTTGGTTATTTGTGAAATTACCATTTTTCCCTTTTATTCATTAAAATGAAGAAAAATAAGAATTTTTCATCCGTATTCAGAAATTGTCGTGCTTACAATCATTTTGAAGGGTTTGTGGGATATGTTTTCAGTTATGCATGTCTTATACCTTATTTGTACTTCTATAAGAAGTATGTTTTTGCTAAGCCTAATATTCTAGCCTGAGTTTTCTTTGAAATTTTCAATTTCACTATTTATTTTTATTACAAAATGTTAGGGGTGTTGCAATGTTAACAATAGATTTTTTACCACTCCCATCATTGGTAGAAAGTTTCTTTGTCTTTCTAAGTAAAGTTCATTAGTTTTTGGTAGAAGGAATTTGTTTTATGTGTAGGAAAGAACTTTTTCAAGAACTCCTTAGCCATTTATGGCTAGCTTCTTATTGAAATGGCTAGTAGTGAATGAAACCACATTTTAGTTTTTTCCTTTAGAGAAAGAGGAAAAAGTTTGAGTCTTAGTATGTCTAACCTAATGCTTTGTGTATGCTGAATAGTGCACACTTGATCAAATTCTTGTAAATGTGAGTAAATATTCTCAATTTCTATAATGACTCTATTTTTGTAACCTTGAAATCCCATGTTGGTAATGAAAAGTTCACTTTTCGAGATAAGGGTATATTGGTCATTACACTATTTACCCTGACTAGACTCAAAAATTTGGTCCTTAGAATGGTACCCTTAGGTGCGTCTCGGAAAAAGGAATCCAAAAAGACCAAAATCACCCAAAAAGGAGTTAAAATGAGCAAGTTATGGCCCTTTGAAGTTCAAGGGCAAATTTGTAATTCAATTTAAAACGAATTGGCTTGAGAAAACAGGGACCCATTTTGATACGGGCACCCCCTTCTTCCCAAACAAACTGCATCACCGACATTCTAGAATGTCGGTGTGCAGGGGGAAACCACCGCCATTCTGGAGGTTTCTCCACCGCCATTCCATGGCGGTGGAAACCCCCCTCTAGAACCCTCCTTAAGCTCTATAAATAGAGCTCTTTGGGGCCTCCAATGGCAGCCCAAACCCCTAGGAAAAACTAATCTTGGAGTTGCAGGCAAGAGGAGAAAATGTGAAAAATACCCAACCACAAACCAGGTACGCCTTAAACAACTCCAAACCCATCTCCCCCTCAGTCTTAAGTTGAATATCCCAAAGTTTTTGCATGAGAAACCATGCAAAATGGGGCTCTAGAGAGCCACAACAGACCCAGGGTAGGTGCTTTGGGTGTTCTGGTTCGACAGGGTCAAACTAGGGTGTCCCGAGGACGCCCAAGTCACCACAGAACCAAAACGCACCCAGTGTGTTAAAGGAAAACCAACGGGTGTGCCTGCAAACAGAAAAAAAGGGGCAGAGGCCCAGTGCATCGGCAAACGCGCCATGTGGGGCACACACGGCTGACGCAGGACGCATTAGCGTCCCGTGCGTTCGCCTCATGTGGGCCTGCGATGGTGACGTCGCGCGTTCCGCGTAAGTAGAACGCGCAGCCGGATGACCCCCGGGAGCGTGCGACCACATGTGCGGGCCAGTCACGACCTGCGTCCTGGGAGCGGTGATGCAGGGCTCGTTTTGGGCCTTCTATGTATTCTTAACACTAAAATACCCATAACTTGAGTTCTATAACTCTGATTGAGTCGTCACGATAGGCGTTGTGTCCGTATCGACAGCGCGGACACACCCAAACCATAAAATACCTGATCAAGCCCCTATCTAAGGCTGGAATGACCCTTAAATCATGATAATGGCGCAGGCCCACTAAACCTTTGCAAACCTGACTATACCAAGGCCCAGTTAGGGACCTTAGGAGGCCCTTAGGCATAGGAATGAACCCTTAATGCCTAAGTAGTGAGGTAAACTATTCTAGAACCTATAAAAATAGGCCAAGCTAACCTTTTTTCCCTAAACCATGTCCAAGAACGTACGAGGACAAGGGGACTAGCGTGATTAAACCAGGTACGTGTCCTATCCTTACTAGACTTTTAAAAGGAACCCATGATGCTTTGAGAATGCATGTTTTGAGTCATGGTTGCTTTTCTAATGAATGTTTTAAGTTTTTAAGTTACATGTCCTGTCTTTATGCGTATATCATATAAACTTGTGTTACATCCTTATGCACATGACCTGTTTAGCATTAATTGATTTCATAAATGAACTTAGCGTGCATATGAAAGATACATTGCTCATATATTGCCAAGACATGTGTTACATGCATAGACATGTTTTGAAAAAGAATTTTTGTCTACATGATACATGCATAGACATGTTTTGAAAAAAAAAGGTTCTTGCTTGCTTGATAGTATATGATTTGGGCTAGTAAGCTTGTGGCGCTATGCTGAGAGGTTTGGGTGGCCTCCCAGCCTCTACCACTATAGGTGGAAAGGGTACCACGCCAAAAAGGCTCTTCCTCACTTCGATTGCTGTGGTAAATGAGGACTACCACTGGAGGTGTCACGGCACCTGTCGAAGTGTCATATGCCCCGTGGAGGCTATGACCGAGAGTCCTTAGGTACCCAGGGACCACACAGCGCTGAGGTCATGGGCATAGTGTGCCCTATGTTTTTGAGGATTTACTTGCATGCATATGGCATGACATGAGTATGGTCAACCATAGATCCATGAGTTGGATTCAGTTGAGCATCTTATGCATATCATAGTATATGTTTGTGATATCTATGTTACTTTTGACTTGGATTATGTGATTCTTTAAGTCGTCAGTATTCTATTTTGACAATGGCTTTTAATATCGATATTGAACATGAGTGTCCAAACATGCACATGGTTTAAAGAACATATGCTTTAAAACATAGCATGCATTGTAAAACTAGTAGTGATAGACTCCTATTGAGTATAGTGTATACTCACCCAATCCTTAATATTTTTTAGATACAAGTAAACACTTAAGGACAGGATACACCCGTGACAGAGAACATCCAAATTAAGTACAAGTAAGTAAACCCTTACCTTATCTTTTAGTGAATGTTACTTGATTGTAGTTACTTTCTGTAGCTGGGGCTGTGACTAACACTTTCTTGGGAATAGAGTTGATTTAAAGCTACGCCATGGCTATATGATTTGAAAATGTGTTTTGACAGTCAGGGTTTTATACAAAAGATTTCTTTCCAAAACAAAACATTTTCATGCATTTCATATTTCTAAAGCAAGAGATCTCACCTTTTTATGAAATTTGCATCATATGAAACCCAGGTCATCATAGTTGGTATCAGAGCCCGGTTTGACGTTACTCACAGCCCAGTTATGAGGAGAATAACTTATAATCAAGTTTCATCCATGAAAGATTAAGGGGTAATATGATAACACATGCTAAGGTCTTGTGAATTACCTTGTGATTTACAGATGCCTAGAAAGAATGTAAGCGATGCTCCAAGACCTGAAGCCCCACCAGTGGACTCCACTGGGTCGGGCAATGGGATGGCTGAATTATTCCAGCAATTCCTACAACATATGGAACAATACATGAGTAATCAACAAGCCCAAACCCCTACCACACGAGATCCTTCCCCTGATAAAGCAATAGATAGGACTGAGGTTCAGTTAGAAAGGTTTCAGAAATTAGCTCCCTCATTCACAGGAAAAGATGAAGCATCTACAGCTGAAAAATGGTTAATTGAATTGAAAAGATATTTAAAGCCATGAACATAGCTGAAGAAAGAAAGGTACCCGTGGCCACATTTGTGTTTAGGGTAAAGGCTACCTTTTTGTGGGAAACAGCGGAAAGGACTTATTTTGACCAGCAAGAAATAATAGGATGGGAAGAATTTAGAAAGGTCTTTAATGACAAATATTATCCTAAACACGTAAGAAAACAGAAGGAAAAAGAATTTATGGACTTAGAACATGGAAACATGACTGTCCAATAGTATGAAAATAAATTCATCAGCCTACGAAGATTTGCACCACATGCTTGTGCTGATGAGGAAGACACGGCAGAAAGATTTGTAGATAGGCTCAACCCAGGAGTCAGGAACAGAGTTCTAGGTTTCCTACCTTCCACCGTAGCCAAAGCCGTAGAGATGGCCTCCCTATATGAAAAAGATTATCAAAGGAATCAGGTGATAAAGGAAACTAAGAACACCAACACCATGAGAAATAAAGGAAAGAGACCATTTCAGTCATCTGGGCCCAGGCCACCTTTCAAGAAGCCGTTTGAAAACAAAGGAAGAAGACCAGACTGGAAGACATGCCCTACGTGTAACAGGAATCATTCAGGCAAACCATGTCCCACTTTCAACATCACTTGCTATACTTGTGGAGAATTAGAACATCTTGCTAGGAATTGTCCTAAAAGGAAAGTTGAAGAGCATAAAGAAGATCAGGTTCCAAAGAGCCAAGGACGTGTCTTTGCCCTCACTTCAAGTCAAGCCCAGGCTTCAAATGCAGTAGTTGAAGGTATTCTTTCTATCTATGATACACCTGCTAAAGTTCTATTCGATACGAGCTCCACTCATTCTTTCATATCCCGAGAGTTTGCATCAACCTTGGACATTATACCACAGGACCTGGACTTCACTCTAGAAGTCATGATTCCTGTAGGCCAGGCACTTCCCACCTATTCTTATCTCCAGGATGTCCTCGTTTTGGTCAAAGATCATTTGCTACATGCCAATCTTATTCACTTAGATATAAATGACTTCGACGCCATCCTAGGTATGGACTGGCTAGCCATTCATCAAGCCTTTGTTGATTGTCGCCAGAAATGTGTCACTTTTACCCTACCTAATGGAGACACTTCCACCCTCCAAGGAAGAAAGGATCATTCTGGAGCATGTGTTATTTCTGCCATCAAAGCAGTTAAGCACATTGCTCAGGGATGTCCCTTCTTCTTGGCCAAGATTGAATCTGTTGAGAGTCCCCAACCAAAGCTAGAGGATGTCGAGGTAGTCCAAGAATTTCCTAACATATTCCCTGAGGACTTACTAGGTCTACCCCCACCAAGAGAAATTGAGTTTACCATTAACCTTATACCCGGTGCTTCCCCTATTTCCAAAGCTCCTTACTGAATGGCTCCTGCAGAACTAAAAGAATTGATGACCCAGTTATAGGAACTACTTAACAAAGGGTTCATACGACCTAGCATATCTCCGTGGGGAGGTCCAGTCCTTTTTGTTAAGAAAAAGGATGGCTCCATGAGATTGTGCGTAGACTATCAGATGCTAAATAGGGTCACCATTAAGAATAAGTACCCCCTTCCCCAAATTGATGATCTTTTCGATCAACTTTAGTCAGCCAGAGTCTTCTCTAAGATTGATCTACAATCCAGCTACCATCAACTTCGAGTTAGAGATGAAGATATCCCCAAGACAACCTTTAGGACTCGATACGGCCATTATGAATTTAGAGTGATGTCCTAATGCTCCAGCCGCGTTTATGGACCTCATGAGTAGGGTGTTCAAGGAGTACTTAGACAAATTCATCATAGTGTTTGTGGATGATATCTTGATATATTCAGAAACTCCTAAAGACCATAAGGAACATCTAAGGATAACATTAAGCACCCTATGAGCACACAAGTTATATGCAAAATTCAGTAAGTGTGAGTTTTGGCTGGAAAAGGTTAATTTCTTATGACACATTATTTCTCAAGATGGTATAGCAGTCGACCCTGCTAAGGATGTATCAGTACAGAAATGGGAAAGACCTAAGACAGTCACATAAATAAGAAGCTTCTTAGGACTTGCCAGATATTATAGGAGATTCATCGAGGGTTTTTCATGAATTGCTTTACCTTTAACTAAGCTGACCGAGAAAGACACAAGATTTGAATGGACTGATAAATGTGAGGAAAGCTTCCAGGAACTAAAGAGAAGGTTAACTACAGAACCTGTCCTTACCTTACCTTCAGGAAGTGGCGGATTTGAGATATACAGTGATGCCTCACAACAAAGACTAGGCTGCGTACTTATGCAACATGGGAAGGTAATTGTTTATGTTCTCGACAATTCAAGAAGCATGAAGTCAATTACCCAACCCATGACTTGGAATTAGCGGCCATAGTCTTTGCCTTTCGAATCTGGAGACATTATCTATATGGGGAAAAGTTTGAAGTTTTCATAGATCATAAGAGTCTTAAATATATCTTTTCCCAACAAGACTTAAACATGCAACAAAGAAGATGGATGGAATACTTAAAAGACTATGACTTCTCCATTCATTATCACCCTGGAAAAGCTAATGTGGTAGCTGATGCATTAAGTAGAAAAACCCAAGGGAAGTGTGCAAGTTTATTTACTAAGAGATGGAAGCTATTACAAGAAGTAATAACATGGAAACCAGACATAAGTAAGCGCAAGATCATTATGGCAGGTCTAACGATAAAGTCGGCTGTTAATGAAAAGGTTAAGCAAGTTCGGCAAGGGGATCTGCACATACAAGCTTTAATAGGAAAACCAGGGTTTACTAAAGGGGAAGATGGTAGTGTTTACATGCAAGGAAGATTAGTGGTACCGACTAATGAGGAATTAAGACAAGAAATCTTAAAAGAGGCTCATCGGTCTAAGTATACTATACACCTGGGAGGAACTAAGATGTATCAAGACTTAAAGAGACAATATTGGTGGGATGGTATGAAAAGAGACATAGGGGAATTTGTGGCAAAGTGTCTAACATGTCAACAAGTAAAGGCCTAACATCAAAGACCTACGGGATTGTTACAACCCCTTGAGTTTCCCGAATGGAAATGGGATCATATTACCATGGACTTCATCATAGGATTACCCAGGACCTCTAAGGGTCATGACATGATCTGGGTAATTGTTGATAGATTGACTAAGACAGCTTATTTCCTTCCTATACGCCATACCCAATCCACTGACAGCCTATCTCAGCTATACATCAAAGAGATAGTGAGTTTACATGGCATACCCCTTAGTATCACTTCAGATAGGGATAGCTGCTTCACTTCACAACTCTGGAAGTCCATCCAAAAATCCTTAGGATCTTCCTTGAACTTTAGCACAACCTTCCATCCACAAACCGATGGACAATCGGAGCGCACAATCCAGATAGTCGAAGATATGCTACGAGCTTGTGCCCTCGATTGGAAGCAAAGCTGGGATGAAAACTTGCCGCTAGTGGAGTTCGCGTACAACAATAGCTTTTAGTCCAGTATTGGCATGGCTCCATACGAGGCGCTCTATGGGAGACCCTGTCGATCACCCACCAGTTGGAGTGAAGTTGGAGAGTCCAGGGTGCTACAGTCCGAGCTAGTGGAGCAATGTGCCGAAAAGGTCAAACTCATAAAGAAACGCCTCCTTACAGCTCAAAGCCAGCAAAAGAGCTATGCTAATCAAAGGAGGAGACCAATAGAATTCGACATAGGAGAGCACATTTTCCTGAAGATATCTCCCACTAAAGGAGTTATGCGATTCAGTATCAAAGGAAAGCTTAGTCCGCATTACATAGGACCTTTTGAAATCTTGGAGAAAGTAGGAAAAGTGACCTACAGGATCTCACTACCCCCTCAGCTATCTAAAGTGCATAACGTATTCCATATTTCTATGCTAAGGAGGTACGTGCCTGACCATGCTCATGTCATCACCCAGGTACCCATAGAGTTGACAGAGAATCTCAAGCTAGAGACGAGACCAATTGAGATTCTGGATTATAAGAGTAAGAAGCTACGGAACAAAGACATACACTTAGTCAAAGTTTTCTGGAGAAATGAGCACGTGGAAGAAGAGACTTGGGAACCAGAGTCAGAAATGCGAGAAAAGTATCCCAAGATCTTTTGACTATATATATTGTAGAATTTCAGGGGCGAAATTTCCCTAAAGGGGTAAGAATGTAATGACTCCATTTTTGTAACCTTGAAATCCCATGTTGGTAATGAAAAGTTCACTTTTCGATATAAGGGTATTTTGGTCATTTCATTGTTCACCCTAACTAGACCTAGAAATTTGGTCCTTAGAATGGCACCCTTAGGTGCGTCTCAGAAAAAAGGAATCCAACAAGACCAGAATCACCTAAAACAGAGTTAAAATGAGCAAGTTATGGCCCTTTGAAGTTCAAGAGCAAAATTATAATTAAATTTAAAATGAATTGGCCTGAGAAAATAGGGACCCGTTTTGATACGGGCACCCCCTTCTTTCCAAACGAACTTCATCACTGACATTCTAGAATGTCGGTGTGCAGGGGGAAAACCACCGCCATTCTGCAGGTTACTCTACTGCCATTCCATGGTGGTGGAAACCCCCCTCCAGAACCCTCCTTAAGCTCTATAAATAGAGCTCTTGGGTGCCTCCAATGGCAGCCCAAAACCCTGGGAAAAACCAATCTTGGAGTTACAGGTAAGAGGAGAAAATGTGAAAAATACCCAGCCACGAACCAGGTACGCCTTAAGCAACTCCAAACCCATCTCCCCCTCAGTCTTAGGTTGAATATCCCTAAGTTTTTGCATCAGAAACCATGCAAAACGGGGCTTTAGGGAGCCACAATAGACCTAGGGCAGGTGCTTGGGGCATTCTAGTTCGATAGGATCGAACCAAGGCATCCCGAGGACGCCTAGGTCACCACAAAACCAAAACGCACCTAGTGCGTTAAAGGAAAACCAACAAGCACGCCCGCAAACGACTAAAAAAAGGGACAGAGGCCCGGTGCAGTAGTAGACGTGCCCTGTGGGGCACGCGTGGCTGACGCGGGATGCGTTAGCGTCCCAGGCGCCCACCTTGTGTGGTCTTGCAACGGTGGCGCTGCATGTTCCGTGTAAGTGGAACGCGCAGCCGGATGACACCCGGGATCGTGCAACCGCACGTGCGAGCCGATTGCTGCTCGACCGGGATGCAAGTGCGTCCTGGGAGCGGTGACGCAGGGCTCGTTTTGGGTCTTCTATGTATTCTTAACACTAAAATACCCATAACTTGAGTTCTAGGACTCCGATTGAGGTGCCGCGAGAGACATTGTATCCGTATCAATGACGCGGACACACCCAAAGCATAAAATACCTGATCAAACCCTTATATAAGGCTGGCATGACCCTTAAACCATGATAATGGAACAGGGCCACTAAACCATTGCAAACTTGACTATACCAAGGCCTAGTTAGGGACCTTAGGAGGGCCTTAAGCATGGGAATGAACCCTTAATGCCTAAGTAGTAAGGTAAACTGTTCTAGAACCTACAGAAATAGGCCAAGCTAACTTTTTTCTCCTAAACCATGTCCAAGAACATATGAGGACAAGGGGACAAGCGCGATCAAACCAGGTAGGTGTCCTATCACTACTAGACTTTTAAAAAGAACCCATGATGCTTTGAGAATGCATGTTTTGAGTCATGGTTGCTTTTCTAATGCATGTTTTAACTTTTTAAGTTACATGTCCTATCTTTATGTGTATATCATATAAACTTATGTTACATCCTTATGCACATGACCTGTTTAGCATGAATTGATTTCATAAATGAACTTAGCATGCATATGAATGATACATTGCGCATATATTACCAAGACATGTGTTACATGCATAGACATGTTTTGAAAAAAAGGTTCTTACCTGCTTAATAGTATATGATTTGGGCTAGTAAGCTCATGGGGCTATGCCGAGAGGTTCGAGGTGGCCTCTCGGCCTCTACCACTATAGGTGGAAAGGGTACCACACCAAAAAGGCTCATCCTCACTTCGATTGCTGTGGTAAATGAGGACTACCACTGGAGGTGTCACGGCACCCGTCGAAGTGTCATATGCCCGTGGAGGCTATGACCGAGAGTCCCTAAGTACCCAGGGACCACACGGCACTGAGGTCGTGGGCATAGTGTGCCCTACGTTTTTGAGGATTTACTTGCATGCATATGGCATGACATGAGTATGGTCGACCATAGATCCATGAGTTGGATTTAGTTGAGCATCTTATGCATATCATAGTATATGTTTGTGATATCTATGTTACTTTTGACTTGGATTATGCGATTCTTTAAGTCGTCAGTATTCTATTTTGACAATGGCTTTTAATATCGATATTGAACATGAGTGTCCAAACATGCACATGGTTTAAAGAACATATGCTTTAAAACATAGCATGCATTGTAAAACTAGTAGTGATAAACTCCTACTGAGTATAGTGTATACTCACCCAATGCTTAATATTTTTCAGATACAAGTAAACACTTAAGAACAGGATACACCCGTGATAGAGAACATCCAAATTAAGTACAAGTAAACCATTACCTTATCTTTTAGTGAATGTTACTTGATTGTAGTTACTCTCTATAGATGGGGCTATAACTAACACTTTCTTAGCAATAGAGTTGATTTAAAACTATGCCATGGCTATATGATTTGAAAATGTGTTTTGACACTCAGGGTTTTATATGAAAGATTGCTTTCCAAAACAAAAGATTTTCATGCATTTCATATTTCTAAAGCAAGAGATCTCACCTTTTTATGAAATTTGCATCATATGAAACCCGGGTCATCACAATTTCCACCACATAAAATTTAGGAAGTAATTGAATTACTTTCTTTTTTAAGTCAAGCACACCAGCATTTTGAGGTAAGATGACACATGAAGGTGTGGTAGTATGAGTAAGATCTGTGTATTCTTTTAATGTTCTCCCATAATTGTTTTGGTTATGCCAATTCCTCCATGGGAAATAACCATCATTTTCTTTGTTATTTATGAGGTGTGGATCAACCCCTTTATCAACTTGTAGTTCTGCCATTGAGTGCAATTAATTAGCTTTTATGGTATATTGGATTACTTTGACTAACCTTTAAGATTTGTCGAATATCCACATGCGCATACAATGAAAGATAGTCCTTTTTAGTTTTCTTAAACTTTATATACATGATAGGGATTTTTTAGCTTTATATACAATGGAATAGTTTTTATATTTTTTTTCTTAGATACAAGAACCTAAACTAAATGATGCAACTAGTGACTAAAATAATGTACAATCAAAGGACAAAATCAATCAATCCTTATGCTATTTGATTATCTTGAATGCTCTTCAAGGGTTGTACCTTGTAGATTATCCTAATCAAATCAACTCCTTCAAACCCTCATTAGTAAGCTATAAGTAATTTGAGTCATTGAAAGTGTTGGTAGAGTTAGTCGTATAAAACCCAATGCAATGATTTAGGGTGGGCCATTAGAGTGACAATAGATTACCTCCTTCTAAGAGGGTCCTATGAGCTCAAGGACTCCAATAGAAACACATTCTAAGCAATCCAAAAACATAAAAGGCTTTCAAAGGAAAAAATGTGATTCTCTTTTGTGAAGATGTCCTCTTTCCATTTTTTTCATGCTCTCATTGGTGCACCTAGTTAGCTCCCCATATTTCTCTTCCAAAATTTCTTAAATTTGCCCAAGTTCACCCCACCACAAACCCACCCACCCCCCCCCGCCACCTTGAATTTCTTTCCTAGCTGCCTAGGATTTCTTCCTAAACATCCTCACTCTTTGCCAATAATCTTCCATGTGGAAGTCATCCAAATTTGTTATATGTAGGAAATTCCCAAGTTAGGATTAATCTTAGCTATTGATTCATCTCGAAACTTATCAATTTTTCATTGTAGATTTCTTATTTATTAAAGCTCTAAATTTAAAATGTTTTGTACTCCTATTTTTCCTCAATAACACATCTTCTCCACTTAGAAAAACATGTTTTCCCTAGCTAAATGTTAAGAAAATAAAAAATATGTTCTTATTGTGCATGTTTGGGTGAGATAGACATAGTGTAATATGCATGTGGGCCCCATGTGCATGATATTTTTTACTTTAGAAAAGGGTGCAAAATGTATGGAATGGTTGGGACTTACATGGGATGTCTCTTTTTGTTGTGGGTTGCATGGATTCACTTATAAGCTTTATAGGGTGGTGAGGTGGTAAATGCAAGCATGAAAAATCTTGTCATCTTTGCATGTGCTAATGGCAACCTAAAAGATAGTTGCATACATGGGATTTTGAAAGTTTGAAAATGATACATGCAGCTCCTCTGCACTTCGAAAGTGTTAGAGCATAAGCCACTGCTTCTTGACTTGATGCTGGTGATCTAAAATTTATATTGGCTTCATTTAAACTATCTATTTTCATCTTAGCTTGATTAGTGATTTGGAAGATTGACTAGCTTGTTTAACACTTTATTCTCTAGCAACTTTTGATCTACAGCCTATAAAATGAGAAAAAGTTCTAATTAGTATTATTTTATATAGTTTAATGCATACTTACCTCTGAATATCTATCTAACCCTGAAACTGCACAAATTAAGGTTAGATTACAAATAAGTGATTTAGTGTAAACTTATCCTAAAAGTATGAAAGTGAACTATAAAAGGAGCTAAAATAATGTAAAAATTAGGTTCTAAATAAAAATGGACACTCATACATCATAGCAACAACAAATATTTCTCCTAATGGGCTGAAGTAGCACCAATAGTGGAGGTCACAAGCCTTGAAGTTTCCAAGTTCATCCTCCATCATATTATCTATTGATTTATTGTAATTGAACAAATCATCTCCAATAATGGAATAGCCTTCCTTAGCAATATCATTGATAAATTTTGTAAGGATTATCACTTTTGGCCATAGTTATAATTCTAGTGCTAATGGCCTAACAAAAGCCTTTGAAAACAACCTCTGTAAGATAAACTCCTAGAATCCCTATGGCCTTAAAGAACCACTTATTGAATGCTTTAGTAGTTACTTTCTACTTTCTTATCTACAAAAGTGAAGAAGTACTACAATTGGAAATTAAAATTCCATCCCTTAGAGTCACTACTCAAGATCTTACATCATAAGATCAAGCTATTATTTTATGACTAATTGAGCTTGACTCACTAAATGAGGTATGTCTCAGGGTTTAAAAGAATTTAGAAGCCTACTAAGCAAGAATGTCAAGAGCATTTGGCAAAAAGGTCAAGTTGAACTCCTTCAAGAAAGGAGACCTTGTTTTATCGATAAAATGGTTGATTGTTGTATGCCAATAATCTAAAGGAATATTTTAGCCAAAATGGGATGTACCATTTATCATTAAGAAGGTTTTTGATGCCTACTTGATAGTCAAATCAGATGGTACTAAATTAAATTCCATTAATGAAAATTTTCTCAAGAAATATTACCCTTAATTAGAATATCATTCAAAAGAATGTGACACTTGGAATGGCTAATATGCCTCACACATTGATACACATGAGGGATTTATCTAGACAAGAAATACTAGTACACATTACTAGTTAAATAAAGGTCAAGACTAAGAGGATGAATCCTCACCTTATACATCCTAGAACCTTCCCTCTCTTTAGAGAGATGAAGTAGCATTATAGCATACTATAAACATTGTTAGTGGGAATGGGGATTACGTGTGAGCAATTCACACCCCAGACCAAGAAAGAGTTAGGAGACTAGACTAGAAACTAGGGCTAGAAGTCTTGGTCATGTTCCCTCTAATTACACAAAACTTAATGTGCTGAGCAATAATTGTAAGCTCCTTGGACCACTATGCAACATCTTAAGAAACAAGCATGCCTACTAACTTTTAGTCATCCACTTATATGAAAGTATAATTAAATGATGCAAAAATATGAGCAACGCCAGATATGTTCTCTCCATCTTATACAGAAAGAAAGGAAATGCAGGTAAATATTAGATGACCTACTTGAGGACTATTGTTCCTACATATAATGGCTTTTTAGTGTTTCTTCCTTATGCTCTAGGAAAATTCTTCTTTCATGTGTTTGAATTTTTGATGATGCATAAAAGGATATGCTTTCTCGATTTCCCTTATCTTTCTTCTTAAAATGACTAAGGGTTATGTTTTCTTCCCCAAGGGTCACGTTTGCCCTTCTGAGGGTTGCATTTTCTCCATCCTTCACCTTCCAAGTTTTTTCCTCTTTAGCATAAGATATAGGTAATAAGCATTCCAAACTACTTTAATCTTCATAAGAAATAGATGAATTATAATCATTCTTGAAGAAATGATTCAAATGATCCAAGGAGCACATCTTCGCTCGACTCCAACTTCTTTTTAGCATTCTCCTTAAGGAGGCCCAATGAAGCAATAGGATCTCAATATTTTCTTCAAGTTTTTGAACTTGCTTCTCCACTTCTTACACTAGCTAGGGCCACAACCACATTAAAGCTTTATTTTCAGCTATCAATTTCCTTTGTCTATCTATCTCTACTACAATGCTAAACCTTTCCTCTTGAAGTTTTAAAATTCTCTTCTAGAGTGAGTGGATTTATTCATCGATATCCTTGAGCCTTTGATGTAATACCCGAGCAATTTACGCTATTTTTAACAAAAATTGAACATTCTATAGGAAATGAACTGAGTTAAATATTTTACTTTATTCAAGATATTAAATAAAGGAATTTGTCTTGGTATCATTAGATTCTACTCGAAAAATGGAATCCAATGCCTCAAAGAACGCTGAAAACGGAGTTCGTATGAAGAAGTTATGGCCGTCTAAAGATTAGAGGTATTTCTGTAATTTGAATTAAAAACGAAAAAGGCAGAAAACACAGGGGACCGTTTTGATAACGACACCCCATTGTCTTCTTCCTCTAGATTTCTCCACAAACCTTAGTTTCCAGAGAAATCTGCCACCGCTAATGGCGGCACCGCCCTAGCAGGGCTATAAAAAGCCCTATCTCCCCCGGTCCAAAAACACGATGTTCTGGCCATTTTAAGAGTAGGGTTTCCGGCAAAAATTGGAAACCTGTCTCAAGCCAGTCTCCCCTACGTTTTCCGACAATAGCCAGGCCCGAGTCAGGCCGACCATTGCCATCTCGCCATTTCCCCTCTTCCCCTTTCTGATCTAGCATTGGGGTTTTCCCCTTCTTCGTGGGTTCCGACAACATAGATTTTCGGCAGAGGGAAACGCACCACCAAGAAAAAGGGCGTCCCCAGGCTACCTAGGTAAGCCCCTCCTTACCTTCTCTCCGTTTCGCTTCCCCCAGGCCAAGATCCATGCTGGATCTGGTCTTTTTCCAGCCGAATTTCCTGGCCAGAAAACGTCCCAAGCTGGTTTCATCCGGCTTTGCACAAACAAAGGCGTCCCAAGGACGCCATGCTTCACCTGCGCCTGGGACTGGGTCCCTCGGATAGGTTCCAGGCGTACGACAGTGCGTACACTGTCCTAGATGCGGCCTTCGGGTGCGCGCGACGTGGGGCATAGGTCCTGGCTCGATCAGGATGCACGAGGTGCTCTGGGAGCTGAGACGCACCATGTTACACCAAAGGTGCGTCCGTGCGATGCCATCCAGGATGCACGTCATAGCGCGTTGCTTGAGCATGCATGTGCGCATGCAAAACGCAGTCCCTGGCATGGTCTTTGGGTGCGCACGCACGTGACGCGGTCGCGGTTCAACCAGGATGCACGGGTGTCCTAGGAACTGGGACACGCGGACCTAATGAGACTTTAAAGTTAGGATCAGAGGACAATTTACAAAGTTTAACTATTGAATAGTAGATCATATCATAGGATTTAGCCTAACAAATGAATTAGGCAAGGACCATGGACCCTAAAGGCAGATCTAGCGATCTAATGTCTAAATAGATTGAAATTGATAAGGACTCCTTGTATCCATTCATATCCAGAAGTTTATAAATGAGACCCAGGGACCGGTTGAGTGATAAAGGACGCGACTCCAGGAGACTTTGAGGTAGGTGCTCTATCGTTACTAGACTTTTAAAAAGAGCCATGATTGTTTTGAGACTGCATGTTTTAAGTATAAGTTATATGACTTGTTTAATCTTATAAATGAATTCAGCATGCATATGACAAATATATTATGCATAGACATGTTTTGCAAACAATTGCATATATTGCATGATTTGTGAGCATTGAGTTCTTGAAAAATTACATCTCCTTGAGGGTTACCAAAAGACGCTGGAGTGCCCAAAAGAGGCTAGGTAGGCAGTTGTGAGGGACCCAAAGAGGACAGGTTTTGAAAAAGAGGTTTTCACTTGTTTGATCTTATATGATTTGGGCTAATAAGCTCATGGGCGCTCTGCCAAGAGGTCTGGGTTGTCCTCCAGCCTCTACCACTATTAGGTGGAATGGGTACCACGCCCAAAAAGGGCAATGTCCCTACGTCGACTGCATGTGGTACAGGTGGCTACCACTGGTGTCACGGCACTGGGTCGATGTGTCATATGCCCCGTGGAGGCTATGACGCTGTGTCCCTAGGTACCCAGGGACCACATGGCGGCGAGGTCGTGGGCATAGTTGGGCCCTATGGTTTTGTGAACTTACTTGCATTGCATATGGCATGACATGAGGTTGGTCGAACATACCATACCAGATATCCACTAGTTGGATTCAGTTGAGCATCTTATGCATATCATTATGTTTATGATATATGATACTTTTGACTTGGATTATGCTATTTCTTTAAGTTGTCAGTATTCCAATTCGACAGTGGTTTTTAATATCGATATTGACCATGATTGTTCGAACATGCACATGTTTTAAAGAGTGTATGATTTTTAACATAGCATGCATTGTAAAACTAGTAGTGATAGACTGCTACTGAGTATAGTATATACTCACCCTATCCTTAACATTTTTCAGGATAGTTCCATCCACGAGTAGAGACACCTATGTTAGTGCTACGAGCAAAGTAAATCAAAAGGAGACAATTATATATGTAAGTAAACACTCTACCCTTTGGACATATATTTGTATTTAATTACAGTTGGGCTGTGAGCTGTGACTGGATAGACCTGGGAAAACATTTATGATTTCTAAAGTTTTTCAAAAACTACTTTGGTTGTTGTGAAAGCAAATGACACTTGGGGTTTTCAAAACGAGTTTAAAACTAAAGATTTTCTGCTGCATTGTATCTTTTTTATAAAATGGTTTTCAAATAGGGATGCATCCCGCCTTAGGAATTAGATATTGCATTTAAAAATGCATGAGAAAACATGGGTCGTCACAGTTGGTATCAGAGCCCAAGTTTTATCCTTTCACAGCCAGTCTAGCATGTTCAAGGGTCCTAAACAATAGAGAAAATCAAGAAGAAGTAGTATAAATAGAAGCAGTGGAGATGACTACTTCTATTTGAAGATTACAATATTAATGCTCAAGACATTTCACCATAAACAAATCCGTGAAAAAGGAGATGGGTCTAACAAATACTTAGATATTGGATGACTTAAATCTTATCAATAAGGATTGTTGTGCAGTGGTGCAAAGATGAAAACTCATATAAGGATCATATTACGATGAGAATGATGAATGAAGATGTTAGTGAACTTGTTAGTAGATAGTTCTGACCTGTAATAGATCAATCTCACCAAAGATGAGAACATCGAAGAACCTAGATAGCTACCTTACCATCATAAAGAATATCAGAATATGAGTACACTATCACAAGGATATGATATAAGTATGACAGGGGATGTAAAAGACAGACTTTGAGAAGATTTTGATGATAATCTAATAGGGATGAGCATACAAGATGATACTAGGAGATAATTGTGACTCGTACTAGATCACAAAGGTATGGATTCTGAAGGACTTCACTCAATTTTGGATACCTTAATTGGAGTCTTATGAAGAGTGAAGTGCTATCGAATAATAACGACCTAAGTATTATGGAGCAAATCAAACGATGTATACAAGTGACATATTATGTGATTAAGAGAAACATAACACAAATATGATAGGAAAATGAATTCGACCGAGTTATCAAAAGATTTTGATGATAATACTAAGGATGACAATAGATTGATCCTAACATGAACTTGTAAGAAAAGTATAGCATGATCAAAACGTCAATGCCATTATTAAGACATTGTATGAATTTTATTGAGGCTATAGGCAATTGAGGATTTCAATGATCTTAAGATAGTTTAGAATTTCTTAGAAGCATTCAGTTTATCATATCTATTAAGAAAAGGAGTAGATGCAATATCGATTATATGCAACAAAGCACATGAAGACATTGATCTAGGTAGACAAAAATGAGGATTTTGAAGAAAAGAAAGAAACAGATAGAGATGTAACTACCAGTATTCAATGAATATTGAATATTCAAAAGAAGAAGATCATGACTTTATGAAGATACATACAAATCTTTCATCGAGTGGGGAAGATAAACCAATCAACTTCGAAGGACTGATGATAGATGAGTTGGTGATCTTATTGTAAAAGAGTATAAAAGAGAGAAAGCATATGGGGTTTAAGATTTTGAGTAGAGTATCAAATTTCAGAAGATTATGCGACAAGAAATTTTCGAAGAGAAATGGTGACCAACTAGAAATTAAAATTCTGCAAATGGTTTGATATCAATTAATACAATTAGATTCTTATCGGATCCATTAGCTTATGGGGAACACCAATGGACATAATCCATAAAAAAGGAAGATTTGGTGATATCCCAACTTGCCAATAAAGTATATTGAAAAAGGAATTAAGCTGGGACAGTGACTTGTCCATTTGTCTTTCTTCAACAAGTAGGGTACTATCAAGGATCAAATTGAGGTCTTACTATCATAGATTGGGAGACCAAAAATCTTAAGACCATTATTTAGTCATTACCTTTAGAGTACTGTTGACTAAATAAAGGTATCCCACCCTAATTAATCAAGTATGTTAGTATCTATGAGTTAGTTGTTGAAGTTATATACTCAGAGGGATATTATAAGTATTTGGACATGAGTTTTATCTAAAAGAAGTTACTTGTTATACTAAGTCATTTGAGGGTATGAGGTCAGTTGATTAGGCCACATCATGGAGTTGATTAGGCCACATCATAGAGGAGCTACAAGTACAATAAATACAGTAACAACTGAGACATAAGCAAAAATGAGGAGCGATCTCCACCAATAAGACAGATTTTTCCAAAACCTGAATAGATACCATGACAAACCATAGAAATCATTGTGGATCTAAAAGATGCTGCTAACTTGGATAAGTACCGATCACTTTAGAGACCCTTGAGCTTATGACAAAGATATATCTGGAAAGAGATCAATAGGTAAGCAAATAAAGTCTTTCTATATGTCTACGAAAATGTTCCATGCTTACCTGAGTGTTTTTCAAATTTGATGATTTAACAGCTTCAGCATAACTTGATGTAGTAGCTATTGAACGAGAACTGCTAGTATGAGCTAAGTATGAGGAGGCACTTGAAGGATAAAATTTGAGGAATTGAGAAAATCACTACTTATGAGGATACCTCCTAACAATACAGAGTGCATGGTTAACGATAAAGCCTTGATAAAAGATTAAACAATATATTGACATAGGGAATGGAAGGAGAAAAGGTGAGATGGCTAGCACACTATAAGGTGAAGATTTAATGTTACGTTGCCTTTAGACAAATAGTTAGTTGTTATGTGCATATACCAAGTACGAAAAATCAATTGAAGGAATTTCCTAAGGACTAACCCTACTGGATTGAGTATAGAACTTTTGGACTAAAAGGTTACGAAGAAAACCATCAAGGAAAGAAGGGATAAAGAGGATGATGACAAAAGATTCAACCATGTATTTGTATTTAATTACAGTTGGGCTGTGAGCTGTGACTGGATAGACCTGGGAAAACATTTATGATTTCTAAAGTTTTTCAAAAACTACTTTGGTTGTTGTGAAAGCAAATGACACTTGGGGTTTTCAAAATGAGTTTAAAACTAAAAAAATTTCGCTACATTGCATGGTTTTTATAAAATGGTTTTCAAATAGGGATGCATCCCTCCTTAGGAATTAGATATTGCATTTAAAAATGCATGAGAAAACCCGAGTCATCATATTTGATCATCCTCAATGAGTTGGTATTTTACAGCATTGACATGATTCAAAAAGACATCATGAATACTTTGGTGCCTGGCTAATTCTCCCCCGTGTCATAGTCAGTATATCATCAAGCTTCCTTCTAGCTTGTTCTTTGATGAATCAAGATCAACAATGGCAATAGAAATCATTGCAAAATATTCAATACCTCCAAACTTTGGAGCCATAAGAAGGTCAAATATTGCAAGCCAAACAAGTTACTGGAATTGGAAAAGGCCTTCTGCATCACTTGAAGCATTTACTTGATAATATGCTAGTTGATATTATCTAAGAGGCTAGCAATAGCAAAGGCCTTGCCTTTCTGTCTAGGCAATCAAAGGGAATGATGGACCATGCCTTTTCCTTTTTCTATTGCAATTTCTTGATTATTATATAATGAATTATTAAATTTCCATAAAATAAATAGATAGAATAGAAATGACATCTCTTATGTCAATGATACCAAAGGGATCTTAAATGAATGGAATTGGGATATGGATGGAGTATCATAAAGAATTGATCTTTCATTCAGTTGTTGAATCTATATTTGATTGATCAATGTATGACATTTTGAATCCTCATTACTAATGGAATCAAAATAATTTGATCTATGGACAACATCCTTGTGGTAAAGGTTCTAATGCTAGAGGACTCATTAATGTAAGGCATAGAGGCAAACAAATGGAAAAAATTCACTAAAATGATTTAGATGGAGTTCCCTGAAGAATGAACTCCAGAAGATCATATTCAATGAAAGTCCTATCTATGGCTTGAAGGGAGATCTTTAGATAGCTCAAGAGTAATGATTGAAGAAACTATATTGATATCTTCTAGAGATTCTGTTATGAGGCAATGGTGGTCTCATTACGTTTGCTTTGACAATTTACCCTATAGTAGATAATTTCAGAATATGTCAAATTGGGCTTGTGATATGAAATTAGAACAGCACTTCTAAACTCTCGCTAGAAGATGATGGAGGATTATATAAGGGTATTATCAACAATACGTGTTGGTTCCCATAAAGGCACAAGAGGAATTTCTTCCTAATATGATGTATATAGCCCTAAGTCTTTTACAACAAGAGATATATCAAAAATCTTGGTAAGAATAAGAATTTGAAAAGGGAGAAGAAGAAAAGACCTATACCTTCTTGGATAATCTTGAATTGGTCAATCAAGGAATCAATATTTGTGCATTATAACAAAAGATAATGGGGTATGTGCGTGCACACACACACACACACATATACATACATACATATATACATATATATATATATATATCGAAAGAGATAGGATACCTCCTTGACAGTTAGGTATCTCTTTTGCCTTGTTCAACATCCTCTTTGCTAGTAAGGTCTCCTCTCTTCTTCCTCCTCAACTTTCTTGGCCAACTAAAGGGCCGTTAATCAGCCCTCAACCATCTTTTCAACTTTAACTAGTTTTGATTTAGTTAAAGGCTTAAAATGCTAGAAACCAATTATGCATGAAGGTTATGATTCCACTGCACATAATTCTCATGATTCTTGTGAGGCCCTAAGTTACCATGAAATTTATTCCAGTTCTAGTTACAAAAATTGTATCCTACAGGATGCATAAATAGAATTGCGTCAACTTATTGCTAATTTTTTTGGATTCGTAAAAATACCCTAATCATAATTCATGATGGCATGTAAATCAACTATGGTTAGATTGGGAAACCACAACATAAAAGCCCTTATTCCACAAGAGAAATCCTTCTCTGAGGGGGATACTTCCCTATCATCAATCAACAAGTTTTTAATATCATCCTACACCAATATTGTAGGACCCTTTGGAAGAGTAACATTCAAAGTGAAAGTTTCAAGAGTATATTGCTCATTTCTAATTATAGCATGATTCTGTCTTAGAACCTAAACTAGATGAATACTTGTAATATCATCTTGATATAGCAGCATTAAAGGAAATCTAGGCTCTAATCATGTTAGTACTCATTATGCCAGAATAGTGGACTGTGCCTATACCATTAGTAATGGGGAAATACCTATACAAACCTACTTAAATATGATCCATCATAGGAGGAGTTAGAAAAAATACTTGGCCTTTACCAATTGTTTAGAGTTAAGAAAACATTAGTGTGCAAACCACCCCTTTAGAAACATATATTTGCTTAGCCACATGGCTATATAAGCAATAAGAAATTCTTCATTAGAAACATTTTTCTAGATTTTCTCCAGATCCTAATAGTAGCAGGCACTTTTGCTTGGTGAAGAAAATGATATTGATTGGAACAACTTCATCTGGGAATGACCGAGACAATACATCATATAATAGAATTTGATCCAAGGAGTAAAAGAAACACAACCATCAATTTATAGGTCAAGAAGCCTCATACATCTATGGAACAACTACCTCAAGTAGTCAAGGATATGACTCTCATCATACAACAATTACATTCATAGGATTGTATTCCTCATAAAATCTCCAATAATTCAAAGACTACTAATCTTTGCACAGGACCATAAAGTGATCCTGAATTCCCAAAAGGACCATGAAAGTTATTGGCCTTTGATCACCACATTTTCATAGGTGCCTTCAAGTACTAATAATCCCTAACAGAAATTCCTTTTGTGATTTGGACTACATGCTTGATTTGCACTTGGTCCAATTTATCTCCAAACCATAAAATAATGTTTATCCATTTGGTCTAGTCCAATGCGTTAGTCATCATTCCCATGATAGAAAAATATTTACCTCAAGAATGTTTTACAAAATATATTTAGTTCGTTGTGGCTTAACCTTGACATCGTTACAAAAATCGAATAGAGTAAGGTTCATCTTTCCACCAAAATTAACCTTGTTCCTTCTAAGTTCTACTGTGGGTATCATTCTTTGAGTAAAGCAAGTCCAACCATGTATCCACTTAGCTTGATGTGACACTTTGGATAGACCTTAGAAGATTAATATGACGCGCACAAGTGAACACCCATAAGCTTTCTATTCATTAACAAAGATTCTTGGATAGAAGAACATTTTCCTTTAAAAGAAGTATGTTTTTGGAAGCAATTTATATGGTTGGTGCTAGATGAACGGAGTGGTTCCAATTTAAAAGCTAGGACAATTAGTTGCCCACTCATTGATAACTATGAGACAATACAAAACCATATTGTATCGACATCTTCTCTTTCTTTCTACATAAATTTCCTTTAACATATGCTCAATTGAATTAACATTGCAGTTTCCCCAACACCCTTAAAGGCTTATAGAAAATGCTAATGAATCATTACCAAAGGCAATATTATGGGGAGAAAGGATCAATATTTTGACCTAATATTTTCTATTTGAATATATAAGATGCTTGAGGCTCTAATAGCAGTTCTCCATACCTGTCCATCTGACTTCTTTGGCTCGATATATTTGTGCTAAATTTCAAGGTGATTGGATGATTACATTAGAAAACTATGCTTCTTACTTGTTGAATGTGGACTATTTTTTGAGCAATGTTTCCCATCTCTATGTGGTACAATCAAAAGTATATTTTGGTTTCTAATTCCAAGCTCATCCAATCCTTACTTTTTTTGGAGTAGTCGTTTAAAGTTGGAGAATTTAGATGGATTACAATGAAGGGTCCTTCTACATCCACACATCGCTGTTAATATTTGACTAGGTCTAATCAAGCCAGGGGTTCATTGTGCAAAAGTGGAGCACACTACAAGTTTTTTTTTTGTCACTCACTACTCTAAGAGAATTCAAAATAAGATCCTTACAATGAAGAGCCCTTCAACATCCCAAGAATGTTGTCAATATTTGACTAAGAGTCCAACTATCAAGCAAGGAACATTCCTAATCAAGGAACACGTAAAATCCCTTTATCAAGAAACCATTACAACTAAACTATGTATGGCTCTAGTCTCATATCAAATGGAAAGTTCATTGACAAGTTGTAATTTAACTAGAAACCAATAATTGATAGTTTCTTAGGAACACCCTAAACAAGCTTGGATGAAAGGGTCTCCATTATTTGCTAATTTAGCATATTGGATCATGTCCATGTGGCATATGTTGGCCATAAAAAGTTTACTTCTTTCTCGAGCAACAAAGCCCACTTACAATAAGCATTTTTCTTTAGGCACACATTCAAGTCATAGGCCTACTAAGACTTGTCCCACATCTTAGAAGCTCTAATCCATTCAAAATGTAGGCCATGTAATAATTAGGCACACATTTTAGAAGATCTAAGCCATCCAAATCATGGCTTACATGGCCTATAAACCAACATATATCATTTATTTTATATAATATTTTAGGTCATATGTCATCTAAGCCATAGTCACTGATGTGAATAGTTTAGATCTTCCAAAATGAGGGCCAACTTGAAATTATTATTTGTGAAAGATATTTGACTGTGATTTCAAGACTACCATATAATTTATCATTTTTGAGTTATAGCTTTTATAGATGGAATCACTTAAATATTGGGTCCTCATATGCTTTCATAATTTAAACTCATTATGCCTATTACGCCCACATATACCATATGGGGCTTGTTAAGTAGAAAGCATGTTGTAGTAATAATATAAGTTCTCTAATTTTTGAAAAAAGAAGGGAGGCCATTACCCTTGATGGAGGAGAATCAAGAAACAAGATTCATGTAATAAGGCTTTGATGATGATGATTACTTCTTAAAAAAATGAAAACATGAATTAGGCAATTGCATAATATCCACCCATTTTGAGTAGTGTGCATATCACCATGTTTTCTCAAATATACATATACTGGTCAACACAAGTAGTTAGCAATAATGTACACAACAACATATGTAAAAGGAAAACTCAATATCTTTGAGGGGTTGCTGATCAGGCCTCAAGCTTTAACATAGACTATTTAAATAGTATGTGCGAAAGATGGAAAAATGATACAACATTTTTGTTTAATAATGGAACTTAATTATCCCCTTACTTTAACCTTTCTTATTGGCCATCAAGCTAGTTTCATTTATTACAAGAGAAAGATAGCATTACTATATATATATATATATATATGTCACATATACTTCTTGAGGCAAAATATAGGTAGCACTTTTTTTGCGAAAGTTAAGAGAGAAAGAGAGAGAGAGGGGAGGCAACACTTAATAATTAAAAAGTTTATGGTAAATAAATTGATAGCGAATCTATATCTTGTTAGGGCTTTGGCTTTTGTGCCTCCAAGTCCCAAGCTCTTTCTTCTCGGAACTCTACTTGCCTTATTAAATTTGCTTTCCTGTCCAGGAGTGCTTGAAGATCTAAAGGATAAAAGGGAGGAGGCAAGGTGCATGGGCTTGAAGAGGAAGAAACATTTACCATGGATAGCATCATGAACTCCCTTTGCAATCCTTGTTCTGAGCAAGACATGGACTCCGAGCAAACTTCAAAGGCATTTTTGGGTTTTGTGGGGTAGTAAGTCAATAGCTTAGAGTATTCGTTTAAGAGATGAAACATGTAATCATAAACGTAATCCATCTTCACCTCCTCTTGGATGAAGCTCCTGGATGCATTTCCCATCGCTTGTGCCTAGTAAATCAATAGATATGTATATCGAATTAAAATTCAAAAAGTTGAAAAAATGGACAATGCATTGCCTAATTGAACATGTAAGGGCTACTTGAAACATGATAATTTCCTTGGATAAAATCTTGTTTTGGGATGACTTGTCTCTAAATTCTAATATAGTAGTTTTAGATAAGTTTCTTTCATGGAAAAATCCACCTACGATAAAATAATAGTTAAACAAGCCACTTAGGCTAAATTTGGTAACCATTATCTAGACATTTCCAGAATTTTCGGAATCACTTTCATTGACATTGGACCTAAATGTATTATTATAGGTATTTTCATTTTCCTCTGGAAATTCTCTTGGAATCACCTGAAAAATGTTTTTGAAATGCAATCTTACTTTGCGTATGGAAATACAACGCTATAATGGCAGTGAGGATTGTTGTGAACCAGTTTCGAAAAGAAAAAAATTAGAACAAGAAAGATGAAGAAGATCATTTCCATAGAACAAATCTCCTATTTCAGTTTCATGTTCAATTCAAGAAGAAACTAGATTCCCTATATAATAATGGAGTCAAATAAATTTCTTTTTATTACCTTCAATAAAAGACATCTATACATAGGCTAGGTTAAAAGAAAGCAACAACAAATAGGAAGGAGATTAGATATTAAATGTCAGAATTAGTACTTGTAAAATAAAAAGACTAGACTGCTAAACAAGTCAAATAGAAACCTGATTAACTATAATACTAAAATGTAAATCCCCCAACTCCATGAAAAAAAAAGAAAAAGAACTATACTGCCAACAAATGTATAGAGTAGTTGGTCGCAAACTCCAAGCTTTCCCCTTTGCCCAGGGATTAGATCTAACAGTGAGTGATTTACTTCGTAATTATTTACTTGAATGAAATAAAAATAGATATAAAACTCTTTATAGCTTTCTAATTTAGAATAAGGATCGTGTGGGCCCTGTTAAGTATGGATAGTATCAAGGATAACAAAATAAAAATAATAAACATAGGCAGATCTATACATATATCACGTAGCCTAAATTTCGAACTGTTTTTCTCAATTGATCTGCTTTTGGGCTGCCAGGGGCAGCATATAAGATCGCTGCCACATATAACTTAGTCCATGAATGGTTATGGCTGTGCCAAACAACCTCAGGAGTAAGAGCTACATTGATTCACACTTTTGAGAATAAGCAGGAAAATGAAGATTAGAGGGAATGTTCGATCCTAGTTCCTATAAGCATATCCAAGAGGAGAATATGCAGGAATCCAAATTCTACTGCCGGCCAATAATATGCCTGATTAATCTGATAAATGCGGTTCCATATAGAAGGAAGAGGTGATGGTTTTACTTCCTTTACACTAAAAAAATGATTGTGAGAGAGAATTACCTCTTGTTCATGGCTGTTGCCCCAGTCAACTGCGAATTTGACCGATCTGCACTTGTCATTGTCCCTTATTGGCCAGTAGTGGCGATCAGGCATAAGACCTCTTGTGAAGAAATCGTGGTACCGAGGCTTCACTAGCAAAGTGGGAGAATTACAGGCCAAGATGTACTTCTCGCTTACCGACCATGAGTTACCTTCGATGTAAATCTTGTATCTAATATCAGAGTAGAATAAAAAGGAAACCCAATGTCAATTACAGACATCAAAAGAAAGGATCTCCAGAAACATGTCAGAACCATAGTTACCTATAATCACATTGGTCTGCTAGATTGGACTCTTTAAACCCGTGAGCTTGTTCCTTGTGCCAATCCTACAGATGATGGCTATTAGTAAGAATCATATCCTTATACTTTTTATTAATTCTTTTTAAGCAACTGCCCATGTGGGTCTTATCATTGGGAAATTACGTGGTGTTTACAGCATAATCAGTGGTTTACATTCACGTGAAAATGTACTTTGGAGGCCTATGTTTGGTGATCCATACCGTTATGTGCGCGAAGTCATCATTGCATGATAAAGAGGAGTCAAATTAAATGAGTTAGGATCATCCCTACAAAATTAATAGCTAGGATCATCCAACCGAGAACGATGATCTAAGAAAGGGTCATCAGAGATTTGGATCACTTAATATCGTGGGGCCCACATGTATTTCTAGATCCTAGTACTTTTTGCCCGGGAATACCTGTGTAAACAAGCGAGCATTCCAGTCTTGTTTCTCAGAGACATTGCATTTGAGAAGGTCTCTCCTAGTAGGAGCCACAGTAGGATTCCCTTTCCAATAAGCATAGGGCTTTCTGTCCTTCCATTTGATTCTGTTGTTTCCCACTCTCATATCCTTCAACAGAGCCTCCCATGGTTTTATGTTGATCTCGGGCCTGGAAAGTAGCACAAGTCTTGTAAAGTTATGATGAGGAGAAAAAGAAAAAGAGAGAGCGTAGGATTACAAGTACAGTAACAAGTATAAGAGAAATGTCATGGAAATTCATATGAAAATTGCTAGTATGGCTTGCAGAGAAGTTCTGGCTTTGGCCTCTCTATCAGCACTAGAATACAGCATCTTAAATGCTTAGGGTGATGGAAGCCGTTGATTTATATCAGGTAGAATGGCCATCGGCTAAACCTTACCAGTTTGGATTGAATAAACTCTCCAATTAGTGGCTTGTGAATAAGTAGACAAATGTATTCATTGTCCACATGCATCCATGGTTTTACATGGTTTAATCCATTAATTATATTGTTTGTGTGGATTATTGCTGAAGGTGAAGCAAACTTTAAATTTAAAGATCTTATTATTGGCAGCGGTTTAGTACAATACTGTAACCCAGTTAGTTCTGGTAGGCCTATGCGTGGGACATAGATATGAAGAATTCCATGAGGGTGGGCCAGGTCCACAATCAAAATTATTAGTCCAAAGCAATAGTTCCAGTTCCTTAATTGATGCCAAGTTAGTACTATGGTGTTATATGGAAATGCCAAGGCCCACAATCCACACCTTTGGACAAAGGCCGCAGTTTTGGTGGAATAAGATCAACATTTTTGTGCAAGACTTACAACCCCAAGATTGTTCCCTATTGTACTCCATTGCAACTCGTGCAAGACACAGATCATATGGTTAGGACAATCAAGGAATGAATGAAATTCTTAGTCCATTCCAAAACAATGGACATCTTTCTCTCATATGGATTTCTCATTTTATTGACTCAGAATTGATGTTATTGTCCTCAAATGTCCCTTCTAGTAAAAGTGCAATGACCCGTATTCAAAGGTGTGGGGCTATTTTCTTTGTGAATAAGAAATTCTGATTCTGATTTCCGTTGCAAACAGTCCCACTATGAAGATTTCTTTGTTTAGTAGTAGGAATGGGAAAAAGTAACATAGCAGAGAATTTTCATTTGCCTTACCAACTCCAGTAGGCCCAATCCGGAAAAACGATGTCCAGGGACTCTTTATCGGCACAATAACGGAAGAGCGGCGGTGGGCCCGTTGTCACATTTCTTCCAACGAAATCCGACCGTCGTATGACAGGCTTATCATTGCAATCAAACATCAGATCTAAGTCAGGCAATCGCCCAGGATACCGCCGTAGAAGTTGCACGATACCCCATATGGTGAAAACGTCTCTCGTTTGATACGACTTTTTCAATCTGTCAATGTAGATTCTACCGTTTACCACCACCAGCCGGAAGTGTGAATGAATCTTCGCGCTCTCCACCATCTCTCTGGAGATTCCCGTAGATTTCCACGGCCGTAGATCTTCATGGATCCAACGGAAATATTCTGGGCAGGTGGGAGATGGACGGTCGGATGAAACTTCAGGAGATTGTGGGGGAATTGGAGCTGGGCATGTTTGCTTCTGGTCTTTGGGGCCGCAGGAGAAGGGAATTTGAGGTTTGACGGATTTGGAGGCAGTATTGATGATTGTAATATTAATCTGCACATGGAAAAAAATCGTGACATAAGAAACGCACTGTGACACTGGGAATATAATGAAATGCCACGTCGCACTCTTTTATATGACAAGCTTGCTCAAGCAAGCTAGTGACTAGCTCCTTGTCTTTCCTTAGTTTACTGCTTAAATTTCTGGCGGCATTCATCTAGGGATTGAACCTAGCTAGGCTCCATCTTTTGAAATCTGACTCATTTGGGGACTCAACTTACCACAATAAGAACTCTTTAACGTTGTTTTGGTCCGCTAACGACTTCAGTCTCTGCTTCAATTGTTAGATGGCGAGGGACGTCTACTTCATTTTTCCTAATTTGCCTTCTCACACCCTAATATTGTAGTGGTAGATGGTCCTAAAGCTCCGCCGTCCATGCTTGATCCTACAATTAATTACTGTCCCTTCTGTCTCTTAAGGCAAAACGGACCTTCTAGCCAGACGCGCCCAAGTCAAGAATACTGCTCCCGGCCGACAGTTGAGACGGGTCCAATCATCCAATTGAGTTAACTTTTTAAGGCATGGTTCCTCTAAGACATTCCCAATTTATGAACGGTTTGGATCTTCTGAAGTCCGAGTCTTCATGGCCTTATAGGTTTGATACGGTACTCACATATTACAATTATGGCAGACGGTAATTCCAGACGAGTCAGGTCTTCTGCCCCCAATTTTCATATTTTTTCCCGAGATCCATGCCGTTGATTTCGTTTGCCCATATTATTTAGCTACATGTGAAAATCTCGGGTTGGACGATTCTAACCACAGTTTGCTCAATGTTGTGATTTAAAACCCAAACAACCATTTGTTAAGAACATCTAATTGACGTGAGCATTTATGTGTAGGTACTCAAAGGGAGTCCCAACAAGATGAATGAATTAGATTTAAAATCAACAATTTTAGGCAGGTGTGTGTTGCCACGAGTGCACCATATTCTAGGTGCCCATGTTTTTTCTTTTTCCTTTCTCCAAACTCCAAACAGTAATTTTCATATTGAAATCTCTTATCAACGAAATAAAAAGATCATTTTTCATTAGCATGTGCTTGTGATTTCAAAACTATGTCCAACAAAATGAATCCACCCATTGTTTTATTTTTTTTAAAAGTTGTTGGGCACACGGGCATTTATAGAAGCCATCCTCCTGCTATGAACACCCAGATACATTTATGTTTTAACAATGCAACCCTATGTTGACTTTATTATAATATCTTTTGTTCATCTTCGTAGCTTTGTCATGCTTTCAATAGCAAGAAAGCATCGAGGAGTTATTATTTAAATAAGAAAAGCGGTGCGGCATGGGAATAAGAAAAAAACATTTCCACCTCTTTTGTCCTGTCGTTTTCACCTTATATCTTTTTGTGAAAGCGATTTGTTTCCCATAAAAAGAAAAGCAGGAACATTTTCCATTGTTTTAGTAGAAGATAAATAAAAGGGGTTAATTTGCAGCTGAAGGCAATGGAAATATCATTTCCTCTACAAGAGCAAGAGTACCAAAAGGAAACAAAATATTAAGAATGCAATTATATGACAAATTCGAATCACTAAAAGAAGTACTATGGTCTCTTCATTTATTAATATGTTTTTGTATATTTTTCATCAATCTAAGACATTCATCTAATTTGGCCTCAGTCAAATAAAAAACTCACATCTAATGAAAATATCTATGTCCTTTTTTAGGCTTCTTATGGTTATATAATGGACAGCATAAAATGCAAAAAGAATCTCTTACTATCTTTTTTAGGACCATAATTAAAACTTTCAATAGATTTGAGTTTTGATACCATGGAAATCTGATTGAAGCAAAATCATATGACTTTTTGGATGGATATAAAAATACAAAAAATGAAGGCCCAAATGCCATTTTTCTTTAATACATATAGACACGTATGTTTGTATTAATGAAATTCAAGATTGGAAGAGAGACAGGGAGATTGATAAAGAATTGTCGGAGAATAAATGATATATATTTAGGGTGTGGATATATTATTATCTTCTCTGTGCTTTTTAACTTTCTATTCCACACCTTTCGTAGGATAATGTCTTCAAGGCTATAGTTGCAATTCAAACCATAGGCGCTATGGAAAAAATTCAATGAACTGAACTTGAGTTTGCAAAAAGGAGCAGGAGCTGCTTTCGATTCTGGAAAGAGATAAGAGGAGCTAGGAGAACACAAATATGCTTCTGAAATTTTAAGAAATTGAATAACTATCACAGATGGTAAAGGAAAACAATATCCCTACATCCAGTAAAATCATCACAAAAAATTATCCATGTTTAGGGCAGCCATTAGCAGGAGAGGATCACTATCGATAGACAATTTAATAATGGATTATTATCCCCAGACAACAGAAAAATAAGATGAAACGAGATTGATATTGATCGATCAAGAACTTGTTTTAATTTCCTGGCTGTAAGTACATCTCGAATAAATAATTCGGGTCAATGGTTTATGATGAGTTTAATTTCCTGGACATCATTGATGAGGATTGGCTCAAGATCAATGAAGGATGGTCCCATCAGATGGGTTTGTTGTATTACCTCGCTCTCACCGTCTCCATAGACTGATATACCGAAGCAAGCCATTGCGGGTCGTGTACTTCGGTTAAAGTCAGTAACTAATGTTTCATACGTCGGGAAAATTCAAAAAAAAATCAGCTTCCACCAAATGAAAATTCGACGTGCCATGTATGGATCAGAAATCCAAAAAAATGAAAAACTTCAGCGGATGGAAGAGTTCTTGAACAGAGCGGTGGTGTTCTTGGGAGAGGAGTGAAATTAGGTAGGTCACTCGTCTGAGGCTGTTCCAAGGTGTTGTGTTTGTCTAACCTATACATATACAAGGAAAAAGAAAAGAAGGTAAAAGGGAGGGAGTTTCAAGTAAATGAGGAGACTTACAGTGTCAATCCAACGAGAGGTAACCAAGGCGCTGATGAGGAGGGTGCCCAAGAAGAATAGCGTTATCCTTGCAGAAAGAGAAGCTATCTTTAATGGATGAAAGTTAGTGCACAAAGGGTATTTTTCAACGCCGGAATTCATCCCCTATTTTCTCTCACTCTCTCTCAAAATCTGAACTTCTGAAACTTACTATAAAGCAGAGTATCTTTTGTCAGACATTTGAGTTCGAAAGCAATTGACTGATATAAACAACAGTATAGCACCAAACTGAATGGAGGGCTTCGAGAGAGAGAGAGAGAGAGAGAGAGAGAGAGAGAGAGAGAGAGAGAGAGATGTTTTAGTTGGGCAACTGAAGATGAGAAAAGGGGGAAAGGAGAAAGGTAAAATTTATGAAAGAAGATGATTTCTCAAGGTACATGATACTAAAAGTCCTAGGTATGTTTGGAGACTTGAATATTATAAGGTTTCGGGATCGTGCAAGTTTTAGGTCAAAGGGTACTTGTTGTGCTGCACGCGTAATCCTTGAAATTGGGCTCCACGATCCTGTGGTTTGTGCCAGCCAATGGGTGCTATGTGGAGTCGTTATATTAAGCTGATTATTTCTCTCTCAAGCTTACATGTTTTTTCTCGAAATGACGCCTTATTTCTCGTCACGAGTCCACCAATAGAAGAAAGGTAAAACTACCGTTGAGATCGTCTGAATCACAGTTAGTGGAAGGGAAGTACCAGAGTGCATAAGGTCAAGTGGGGCTTACTATTTCAATGACCAAGATCGTTTATTTGGCTTGCCTAAGAGCAGAGCTGCAAAATGGATAAAAATTTGTGGATATTCATTTATCATTTTGAACCCACAAATTTGTATCGGAAAAAATTAAATTCATTGAGAAAATCGTTCGAATCAATCCGGTTAAGTAAAATTTTGATTAGTACGGATTTATCCAGGGATATCCTTTTAAAAGATATATCAGAAATTAGAAACAGTGGACAAAATCAAAATCTAGTTTTAAAAGATCTAAGTAGTTCATAAAATGGTTGGATAAGCTATATACCAAATTTCATGTCTTTTAGGTGATATTAGCTTATGTTTCTTTAAGTTCAAAATCAAAACCACCAATTTTTAAAAGACTCAAAACAACTGGTTCAAATCATCCAAATGCATTGATTTCTGATGGATTGCCTAATTTATATACGCTGAACATGATAAATAACTTAGGACCATTCAAACCCAGAGTCTAAAGACAAAGTCTATGCTATTAGATGCTAATGAGGATCTACTATTATTGGGACCCTTTTTCTTTTAAAAAGATTACAAGTCATTCCTTATTATCTGCAAAAGTTCATTATCTATGCTGGATTGGATATGAAAAAAAAATTTGATTTGTTATCTATGTAGACTTAATGTCTCCAATCCATTTAGATTTGGATCCACGAAGATTGGTGGATTGGATTTGATCTGCTGGTCTATTTTGCTGCCTCTACTTATGTGTCATACCTGAAATTCTCAACCATTGCATGGTTGTAAGCCTTTGTTCTTGTATTATTTGTTGTTGCATTTTGATTTTCAAAGGACCCACTTAAAGGCCAAAAAGTAGAAGTACATGTCTAGCATAGTTGGTTACATAAAAACTCGGCATCATCATCATCATCATCATCATCATCATCAAGACCTTATCCCAATTAGGGGTCGGCCACATGAATCTTATTCTTCCATTCCACTCTATTAAATATCATGGCTTCATTTAGTCCCAAAGTTTTTAAATATTTCCTCTCCACTTCTATCCGCGTTCTTTTGGGCCTTCTCCTTGCCCTTTCAGAACCTTTTACTTATATTACCTTACTCCTAACCGATGCTATTGTTGGTTTCCTTTGAACATGTCAAAACCATCTAAGTCTAGTTTCCCTCATCTTGTTACCTATTGGTTCTACCCCTAAATTTCTTCTAATATTTTTATTTCTAATTATATCCTTTCTTGTCTTACCACTCATCCATCTCAACATCTTCATTTCTGCGACACTCATCCTATGAGTATGATGTTCCTTAACTGCCTAACACTTTGATCCATAGAGCATGGCAGGCCTTATAGCCATCTTATAGAAATTTTCTTTTAGTTTAAGTGGCATCCGCCAATCACATAAAACTCCAGATGCACATCTCCATTTGTTCCAACCCACTTAGATTCTCTATATAACCTCCCTCTCAATCTCTCCACTCTCATGGATCAATGATCCTAAGTACCGAAAGTGGTCTTTCATGGGGACTTCTTGGTTATCAATCTTGACTGGTGTTTCACTCCTACTATCCTTGCTAAAATTACATTCCATATATTCTATCTTATTTCGGCTAATTTTAAATCCTTTATATTCTAATACTTCTCTCCATAACTCTAGCTTTATATTTACACCTTTCCTTGTCTCATCAAGTAGGACTATATTATCTGCAAATAGCATGCACCAGGGAATCTCTTTGTGCAGATGTTTTGTTAACTCATCCATGACTGAGGTGAAAAGGTATGGACTCAATGCCGATCCTTGATGCAATCCTACAGTGACAGGAAAATCACTAGTCACGCCACTAGTGGTTTTAACATTTGTTACTGCTCTCTCATACATATATTTAATTATGTCTATATACCCCTGAGAAACCCTTTTACTACCCAACACCCTCCATATTAACTCTCTAGGGACTCTATCATAAGCTTTCTCTAAGTCGATAAAGACCATGTAGAGGTCTTTCCTCTTCTCCCTATATTTCTTTACTAATTGTCTTAGTAAGAAAATAGCTTCCATGGTAGACCTCCTAGGCATGAAACCAAACTCATTCTCCAATACACTTGTTTCATGTCGTAGCCTCTTCTCAATCACTCTTTCAAAAAGTTTCATGGTGTGGCTCATAAGTTTGATCCCTCGATAATTAGTGCAGCTTTGAATGTTTCCTTTATTCTTATAGATTGGTACAATAGAGCTTTTCCTTCACTCATCAAGCATTTTCTTTGATTTTATAATCTTGTTAAAAAACTTGGTCAACTAAACTACCCCAATATCTCTCATATGCTTCCAAACCTCTATTGGTATACCATTAGGCCCCATGGCCTTTCCTGATTTCATCTTTTTCAAGGCCTCTTTTACTTCAGGTATTCTAATCCTACGTTCATATCTATAATATGTAATGTTATTTAGATTTATAGTATTTACATTTCCTATATTCTCAAACCCATTGTCATTTAACAATTTTTGAATGTATGTTTCCCACCTTTGTTTGATCTCATTATCTTTTACTAATACCCTTTAATCATTGCTTCTAATACACCTAATATGATCTAAGTCCTTACCCTTCTGTTCTCTTACTTTTGCAAGTTTAAACACATCTTTCTCACATTCTCTTGTTCCTAATCCATTATAGAGCTCAACATGTGCTTTAAGTTTAGCTCACTTACTATTCTCTTAGCAATGTTTTTAGTATTCATATATTGTTCATAGTTTTTATTATTTCTAATCTTTTGTCATCCTTTAAAATGCATCCATTTTTCTTTAATAAATTTTTACATTGTTTCACTCCACCACCATGTTTCCTTTGCTAATAGCCTTTTACTCTTAGATACTCCTAAGACATCTTTTGTCACTTTCTTAATGGACTCAGCCATATTAGTTCATATGGTATTTACTTCTGTTTCATAGTTCCAATTTCCTTCTACCATCAACTTATTTTTGAATGAGGTTATTTTCTCTCCTTTTAAGTTCCACCACTTAGTTTTTGGATGTGTATTAAGTTTAGTTCTTTTACTCTATCTTTTGATATAAATATTCATAACCATTAACCTATGTTGTGTGGTTAAACTCTTATTGGGTGTCACCTTACAATCCTTACATATAAATCGTTCATTATTCCTAAGTAGAAAAAAGTCTATTTGACTTTTATGAAGTCCACTTTTAAATGTTATTAAGTGTTCATCCCTCTTCTTAAAGAGTGTATTTGCAATGAACATGTTACATGACAAAGCAAAATTGAGGATATTCTCCCCCATCTCATTTTGTTCACCTATACCATATCTTCCGTGTATTTTATCATATCCTTCCTTATCTTTTCCTACATGGCCATTTAAGTTTGCTCCTATAAATATCCCCTCAATGTTGGAAATTTTTTGCATGACTCCCTCCATATCTTCCCAAAACTATCTCTTGATTATATCTTGTAACCGTACTTGTGGTGCGTATGCACTTATAACATTTATAATCTGCTCTCCTAAAATAATAATTATTATTATAATTCTATCACTGATTCTTTTAACGTCCACAACTTTATCCTTTAATTCCTTATCCATTATTATCTCTATGCCATTTCTGTTATTTTTCTTTTTTACATACCATAATTTATACCCATCTAATTTCTCTAGCTTTAGCCCCTTTCCACTTGGTTTCTTGGATACAAGCGATGTTGACTCTCCTACATTTCATCGTGTCTACTAACTCCAAACTCTTACCTGTCAGTGTCCCTATATTTCATGTAGCGATGCGAACCTTATGTTCTAGTGATACCCTATTTATTATCACCTTTCTCGACCTCCATGGTATGAACTCATGTCCACTTTTCATTGCACCAGGGTTCTGATGCAACGCGTCGCTTTCAAGGGGACACTCTAGCATCCTTTGGCCATTTTTCACTACACCCGGGATCCAATGTAGCGCGTTGCTTCTAGGAGAACACCCTAGAAACCCTTGCCTATTTTTCACTGCACCTAAGATCTAATGCAGCCCGATGCTCATGAAGAATGCCATAGTTTGAGGAAATGTCAGTTTTTGATTCATGTCATGTTGAGGTTGCCATAGTTTTAAAAAGATGAAGATGATTTTCATTTCTTCCTTACAAACTAATATATAAATGTATATTCATTTGCAACAGAAAGAAATAACAAAATCATCTTTAGCTTCACCCTTGCGAGCTGGCTACCCGACACAAGGGTGGCCATATTTTAAGAAGTTGGTAATGATTTTCATTTTTTCCTCACAAACTAATATATAAATGAATATCATTTATAAGAAAGAAATAACAGAATCATCTTCAACTTCTCTCTTGTCAGCTGGCACTTGATGCAAGACCCTCCTCCTTTTTCATTCAGGCTTAGGACCGGCATTGGTGGAGTTACATAAAAACTTGGCATCTTCCTTGGAATATGCTTCTCGGGAGTTTGAGTTGTCATTCTTCCCTTTTGGCCAAGGATTAGAGTTAGGAATTAATGTGCAAATGATTTGCTTTGTAATTCTTCATTTGAAAAGCATAAATTTCGGGTGCATGGCACATGATCTATCACGTAGATGGTTTGGATAAGGAAGCTGATATGTCGTTGTTTATTCTATGACCACCCAAGCATACTCCCTTCATGTAGGTCCCTCTTGAGATACCCATCAGGTTCTAATGGCAAAACTAACCCTCTATATCTATCTCTCTAGAACTCAATTATGATGGGAAATAGAAAATGTGTTTTCCATCAGTCCACCTAGAAAACCCTTAGTTTTGGCGTGAAAATTCTATTTACTTCTCACTATGATTTATCGACTTGTTTTCAGCTACAGTTCCTTTTGTTCCATCAATCCACCAAGAATACCATAGTTCGGGGATGTAAATTCCATTTACTTCTCACTTTGATTTATTGACTCATTTTAGCTACAGTTCTTTTGCCTTCCTTATTATTGTTCAGTCCGTGGTTGTAAGGATATAATAAAATATAATAAGATGAATTAAATTAATTCATCACTCTATGGATAGAGGAGAACCATCATCATAGAGATACAGGGCTAAGTATAGAAATAGCTCACCACTTTGCAAATAAAGAACAATCACCACCATAGAGATATAGAACTAATGGATAAAACTAGCTCACCCCTTTAAGCATATAGAAAAGAACACTACTAAACTGGAGCATTTTTAAGATGGTTAAAAATATATGTCTAAGATGGTTTCTATAACCATCTTAAAAAAAATTTAAGACAGTTTTTTATCTTCAATCGTAGTTTTAGTAAGTGACTGATTTTTCCTGTATTTATAGTGTGATGAACACTATATTTTGCAGTTTGCTTCACCTTTCAACTGATTGGAACTCCTAAAAGCCTCTCTTGCCCGGTTGATACTACATACCATGTCGAGCAACTGTAAGCAATAGAGCATTGTTCCTGTTACGGTTTCTTTCAAAGAAAATATGCATATACATGCACACAAGTTAGGCATCAGGAATTTCAGATCCATCATTTTTCAGATGTGGATGCTAAAAGTCCTAGGTTTGGTAATGTTTCAACAACTGGAACTGCCATGTTTGGTACAATTCAGTATAAACTCTCTCCCTCTAAGCCTATGCCTAAGGAGGTTGTACAAGGCAAAGAAAAAAGAAAAAAAGAGAAGCTTTGCTGCTGCGTTATATATGGTCGACTAACGGGAGACTTGAATATTTTAACGTTATGGGATCGTGCAAGTTTTAGGTCCAAGGTGCTTGTTGTGCTGCACGCGTAATCCTGGAAACTGGGCTCCACGATCCCGTGGTTTGTGCCAGCCAATGGGTGCTATGTAGAGTCGTTATATTAAGTTGATTATTCTCTCTCAAGCGTACACGTTTTTCTCGAAAGGACGCCTTATTTCTCGTCATGAGTCCGCCAATAGAAGAAAAGTAAAACTACAGTTGAGATCGGCTCAATCACGGTTAGTGGAAGTGGAGGAAAGTACCAGAGTGCATAAGGTCAAGTGGGGCTTACTATTTCAATGACGACATCGTTTATTTGGCTTGGCTAAGAGTACAGCTGCAAAATGGATAAAAATTTGTGGATATTCGTTTATCATTTTGAACCCACAAATTTGTATCGGAAAAAATTAAATTGATTGAGAGAATGGTTCGAACCAAACCGTTTAATTAAAATTTTGATTAGTACGGATTTATCCAGGGATATCCTTTTAAAAGGCATATTAGAAATTAGAAATAGTGGACAAAATCAAAACCTAGTTTTAAAAGATCTAAGCCGTTCATCATACTTAAAATGGTTAGATAGGCTATATACCAAATTTCATGTCCTTTGGGTGATATTAGCTTATGTTTTTCAAGTTCAAAATCAAAACCACTAATTTTTAAAAGACCCAAACAACTACTTCAAATAATCCAAATGCATTGATTTCTCATGGATTGCCTAATATTTAAATGCCAAACATGTTAAATAACTTGGACCTTTCAAACCAAAACTCTAAAGACAAAGTCTATGCTATTAGATGCAAATGAGGATCTACTCTTAGTGGGACCCTTTTTCTTTTAAAAAGATTACAAGTCATTCCTTATTATCGGCAAATTATCTGCAAAAGGTTTTTATCTATTGTGGATTGGATATGAACAAATTTTTTATTTGCTATCTATGTACATTTAATGTCTCCAATCCGTTTAGGTATGGATCCACGCAGATTGGATCGAATTTGATCTGCTGATCCATTTTGCTGCCTCTACATACGTGTCATACTTGAAATTCCCTACCATTGGATGCTTGCAAGCCTTTGTTCCTGTATTATTTGTCTTTGCATTTGCATTTTCAAAGGGCCCACTTGAAGGCAAAAAAGTAGAAGCATATATAGCCTAGTTGGTTACGTAAAACTCAGCATCTTCCTTGGAATATGCTTCATTGTAAGTTTGAATTGTCATTCTCCTTTTGGCCAAGGATTAGAGTTAGGAATTAGTGTGCAAATGATTTGCTTTGTAATTCTTCGTTTTAAAAGAGTAAAAGTCGGGGGCATGGCACATGATCTATCTCATAGATGGTTTGGATTAGGAAGCTGATATGTCGTTGTTTACTATATGGATGTCCAAGCATATTCCCTCCATGTAGGCCCCTCTCGAGATACCAATCAGGTTCTATTGGCAAAACTAACCCTCTGTGTCTCTTGCTCTAGAATTCAATTATGATGGTAAGCATAAAATGTGTTTTCCATCAGTCCACCCAGAAAACCCTTAGTTTTGGCATGAAAATTCCATTTACTTGTCACTATGATTTATTGACTAGTTTTCAGCTACAGTTCCTTTTGTTCCATCAATCCACCAAGAATACTATAGTTTTGGCATGTAAATTTCATTTACTTCTCACTTTGATTTATCAACTTGTTTTTAGCTATAGTTCTTTTGCCTTCCTTATTATTGTTTAGTCTGTGGTTGTTAGGATAGAATAAAATATAATAGGATAAATTAAATTAATTCATCACTCTATGGATAGAGAAGAACCACCATTGTAGAGATACAAGGCTAAAGTATAGAAATAGCTCACCACTATGTGAATAAAGAACAATCACCACCATAGAAATATAGAACTAATGGATAGAACTAGCTCATCACTTTAAGCATATAGAAAAGAAAACTATTAAACTGGAGCATTTTAAAGATGGTTTCTATAACCATCTTTAAAAAATTTAAGACATTTTTTGATCTTCAATTGTAGTTTTAGTAAGTGACTGATTTTTCATGTGTTTATAGTGTGATGAACACTATATTTCGCAGTTTGGTTGACCTTTCAACTGATTGGAACTCCTAAAAACATCTCTTTCCTAGCTGATATTAGATATCAGTTAAGCAATTGTAAGCATTATAGCATTGTCCTTGTTATAGTTTCTTTCATAGAAAATATGCATATACACATACACAAGCTTGGCATCAGGAATTTTAGATCCATCATTTTTCAGCTGTGGATCAAAGAAAACCTAATGGTGGATGGAGAGAGAGAGAGAGAGAGAGAGAGAGAGAGAGAGAGAGAGAGAGAGAGAGAGAGAGAGAGAGAGAGAGAGAGAGAGAGAGAGAGATGTTTTAAACTCAGGTCTAACTATATGATTAAGATGAAAAGAAAAGAAAAGAAAAACCAAATCACTCAATGTATACAAATAAGCTTTTGATCTAATTACACAATCATGCTAATAGTCTATACATGACCTGTATCACAACTAAACATGACCTAAATCGAGAAATACAACAGCAAAAAGACTACTTGGTTTTGTTACTATTGATATGGTTTTTGGGTTTTCCATCCCGGACTAGTCATAGATCCAATCAATATGGAGAAATACTATCAGACTCTTCCATATTCTTTTTGTTTCTTTCTTCTTCTTCTCCATATAAAATGCAACGATGGATAGAGATGATCGACAAGTAGTGTCTAGGTTTTGGAGTAAGAGAGATCACAAGAGAATAACTGTCTGTGTTTGGGAGAAAGGGAGGATCTTGAGAGAGAGAGAAAGGAAGCTACCAATCAACAAAAATCCAAAGGTGCACTCCATTTGTTCCTACCTGCTTAGATTCTCTAGGTAACCTCCCTCTCAATCTCTCCACTTTTATGAATTATCGATCCAAAGTATCAAAAGTGTTCTTTTAGGGGAAGGTCTTGGTTATCAATCTTGATTGGGGTTTCATTCCCACTCCTCTCCTTACTAAAATTGCATTCCATACACTCTATCTTAGTTCAAGTAAATTTATATCCTTTAGATTCTAATGTATCTCTCCATAACTATGACTTTTTATTTATGCCTTCCCTTGTCTCGTCAATCAAAACTATATCATCTGCAAATAACATGTACCACAGAATTCCTTGCATGGATGTTTTGTTAACTCATCCATAACCAACATGAAAAGGCACAGGCTCAATGTTGATCCTTACTGCAATCATGTAGTGATAGAAAAATTACTAGTCTCTCAGCTAGTGGTCCTAATGTTTGTTACTGCTCCTGATACATATCCTTAATTATGTCAATATACCCTTGTGAAACCCCCTCCTCGTTGAACACCGACAATATTAACTTTGTGGGACCTTATTAGAGGATTTTTCTAAGTAGATAAAGACCATGTGGAGGTCCTTCCTCATCTTCCTATATTTCTCTATCAATTTTCCAAGCAGGAAAATAGCTTCCATAGTAGACTTCCCAAACATGAAGTCAAACTGGTTCTCTAACACACCTGTCTCATGTCGTAGCCACTTGTCAATCACTCTTTCAAAAAGTTTCATGGCACAGCTCATAAGTTTGATTCCCCCATAATTAGTGTAACTCTATGCATCTATTTGGCTTTTATATATTCTGCTTTTAAAGGTTGGTAAGTATTCATCCCTCTTTTTAAAGTATCGTTTGATATAGCTAGGTTATATGTTAAAGCAAAATTGAGTATAGCCTCCTCCTTCTCATTTCTTTCTCCAATACCATACCCTCCATGTACCTTATCGTATCCTTCCTTTATTTTCCTACATGACCCTTAAAGTCTGATCTTATAAATATCCTCTCTGTGTTGGGAATTTCTTGCATGATTCCCTCCATCCCAATTCTTAATTTTATCTTCTAACCTTACTTGTGGTGCATATACACTTCTAACATTTATGATATTCTCTCCTAGAACAAGTTTTGTTAGTATAATTCTATCACTAGTTCTTTATGGATTACTTATGAGCAAGTGCCTGAATTTCTATCATACGCATACATAATATTAAGTAGGAAGCGCCACTCAACCTAGAATATGAATATTTGCTTTATGTAGTCTTTTCGGTCTAATATTGACATTGCCTTATTATATTCAGTAGTCGCTAGGCTAATAGAAATTCAATCAATGGAACATTCTTTTGAACTGAAGACTGAAGCAACCGCTTGAGAAAGCTAGTCACAAGGGAGGCCATCACTTAGAATAGGTATATTAGGAAGAAAAAAAATATCATTGCCTTGATCCTTCAGTTAGCCTGCCAAAGCATTCGCTGGAAACTATTCCATATCCTCCCCTTATTCTTTAAGGCAACAGGTTCCTAGTCTCCTCTATGTAAGTAACTATACCCTCACGTACTTGGTCCCTAGAATGCTCCAAGTCAAGAAAGAGTGGATTACCCTCACTAATAGGGGCCTTGCTTGCATCTCTATCTCGTCTCTATCATTTATCTCATTTTTGGTTATTAAACCCCCCTTAGGTTAAGGTTAGGTTGCTATGGAGATGATTTAATTATTAAGCCCTAGTCATAGCCCAAAGGAAGATTATTAATGTCTACAATTTTATCTTTTAATTCTTTATCTACCACTATTGTTGAGTGCTCAATATCGTAAAAATAAAATCCAAAATTTACATTGTTTTAGTACATTATATTGATCATTTTTACTATCTTACAATGGATTCATACTAAAACCATAGTTCAGTGTATCTCAAGGTTGTATGTTAAGATCCAAGTGGATAAATCAAGGTGATCAACATTTTATATCCCTAATCAAGATTAAACATAAATGGACTGCTCAAATCGATCTAATTTTGATGAACTGGATCAATGAAAAAGTAGAAAGACAAGTCTTTGAGGATCAATTCTTCTATTTCACCACCAAGCTCATGCAAACATAGATCACTTACACTATGGTGTGAAAGTGGAAGATCATACATGGATACCACTCAATCCTTAATTCGTTCACACATCAAGGGTCCACAAGGTTGGGAATATGTAAAGTAGAAGAATGTATATTATATGAATGATAAGGGAGTGTATAGGATATCATGTGATGATGAGGGATTTCACTTGATGGTTTCCTAAAGTGAAGATAAAGTAAAAAAACAAGTAATTGAAAATGGATGAAGGGATGAAGGATAAAGATCTTAAGGATGATGTCACTATGATGAAGTTATTTGTCACAAGGAGAGTTGCTTGATTTCTTGCAAACAAGAGGGAGCTACTAATTCTATGGAGAGAAAGCACCTACGACCATTACTCTTTTCAGAAAGGATTGTGTGATTGTAGGAGAGAGTCAATGGAATGTAAGTGGGGGGCCTCAAGGAGATAAAGAGTAGCTACTAACATTAGCTACCACTCACTCTATATAAGAAGAAGAATAAGAGAGTGAAGAAGAAGAGGTGGAGAGAGGGGAGCAAGAAGAGAGAAGAGGAGAAAAAAAAAAAAAAAAACTTTACTCTTTCTTTGATCCATTATTTTTACTGATTTCTTAATATAATTTACTATCCTTTGTAAGAGCTTGAAGTGAAGGAAAGAATTTTTCATTGCAACTCTCTCTCTCTCTCTCTCTCTCTCTCTCTCTCTCTCTCTCTCTCTCTCTCTCTCATTTTCCTTGAAATTTCTTATAAGGATTGCTCACTACTTTGCTCCACCCATTGTGAGCTAAAGGTTAAATTTTGCAAAGGAGCAGCTAAAAACAAGTTTTCCAGCCTCCCCATGAAGGATTCCCATTGGGAGAGAGCAAGAAAGTAGGGTGATATCTAAGTTTTACACTCTTGTTTCATTGATGCTACCACTATAGTTGTGAAGTAATATGGTGTTAGATTTCTCCCTTGTGTGCATTTTTTTTTTGTGTTGATCAACGATCTGAGCCATTGATAATGCTCTCATCTCAACCAGGAAAAAGTGGAGTGATTTTTTCCTAAGGAGAAGCAAAGTAGAACAAGATGACTTCACCTCTATCTCCTTTTACCATTTTTGTCTATAGGAGAAGGAGAGCTAGTGGTTTCTCATTTTCAATCATTCTATGAATGATTTTTTAATGATCTAAACCATTCGAAATGTTCTCCTAAGCCTTAAGAAAAAGTTCACATTAGTTTCTAGCCATTTTATCAAGTTTTTAGTAAGATTTGGCAATGAGAATAGTAATAGGTATTGTCAGTGGCTGTGATGAATCTATCATATTTCTGATCATATATCCCTATATATGTTCATTTTATCTAAGATTTAACTATATGGATGGATTTACTAATATTTAAAATATGCTAGATATTAAATTTTAATAAAAATATTTCTACTTAGGACAAATCATTAGCTGAAGTGTAAATAATCATCACGCACTCATTGGTATACGTAGACAACAATAGGGACTGTTACTATGCATGATGAATTAACCATCTTTTTGATAAAAAATCTTTAGAGATATAGGTTTTAGTCAAAAGCTAACCATACCATTGGATTATTTTATATTTAATTGTGCTAGAAACCAATTTCTAGAGAAAATTTTGAGCTCTAATGTGGTGAAATCATTGGCCAAAGTACCCCAGCTTATCACTCTCATTTGGTGTTTGTAGGAAAAATCCCGCAACTCTAAATTGCTAGTGACACTCTCTTTTGATTTATGTACCTTTATATCTCACTAAATTCTCATATGATTTTAATGTGTAATAACTTGTCTTGAAACTAATCAACTACAGAACAATTTGGCATGTGAACCTTGGCCAATAATTGTATTCAAGAGTTTGTTTTCTAAATGTAATGCTAGTGACACTCTTTGAAGTTATAGTTGCACATTTCAAGCACATGTTTCTCTTTGAGTTCTTATTGGATTTGAGTGATATTTGATATGGAGCTTCTTGGATACATTTGAAACATGATAAGTATATGTTGAGAAATCTTTTCATAACATAGAAATATTTAATATTATTTGTTTCTTTTATCTTTATTGGTTTTTTTGGGTAAATTTTCTCTTTCTTAATCATTGTAACAATCAAGTAAGTGATAAAATAGTGAAAAGTAGATAATGTTCAGCATCTTTTCTAGACCAAAATTCATAATGCATGCAATTTTGACCTAATGAAGTAAAAGTTTGATATTTTGTAGGTCTAGAAGCTAATCCAAGGTAAGTGTGTAATTAGTCATATTTTTGAGGATTTAATTAGAGTTTTACTTTATGTAGGTAACAAGATGATGATCCAACGACCGAAATCGATCAAGATCAAACGATTGTGTCAAAGCCTAAAAATCATCAATTCAACATGACATCAAGGTCAAGATTTTCCTTAAGGCAAGCAATGGATACAATTAAAGGAGCTAAATGTGAGCAAAGTGGACTGATGAAGTAAGCCATGCATTCCACCAGCTTTGCATGGGTTGCATGTAAGCCACCTTAGCCATATAAGCCATGGGAGAAGGTGACATGCTAAGGAATCCAAGCCAAACCATTCATGCCAATGGATGGAGCTATGACGCCAAGCTAAGAGAGCCATCTAAGTCGGCCATGAAGCTTAGCCAATGGAGCCCTCAAAGTTAGCCATCAAAGCCATTACGCTAAGCTAAATGGAAGGCTAGGATTGGAGAAAATTCAAGAAGATTATAATGAGATTTTAAGAGCTATTTTAAAGATATTAAGGAATATCTTATTAGGATAAGTTGGTATATAGACCAATAGGATGAGAGCCTTCTAATTTTGATATTTTTTCCACTTTTCCCACCCTTTTTATCACTTTCCTCCTCACCACCAAATACCACTACGAATTTGACTTTCCATTCAAGAGTCTTACCATTCCATAACAATTCCACATTATTAAACTAGCACCCTAATCACCCAACCAATCCCAAGACCTTAGGAAATCACTTAACTAATAAAAAATTTCCATATCACCTCACTTTCTTAAGTTTTTCGTACACCCCACTTTTCTCCCACCTTCTTTTCTTCTTCCCATCTCTTTCTTACCTCATCACCCCCTAAATTTCCATTTCTTAAGGGATTTTTTTCTTCTAAGGGGGATGCCTCCTCCTAAAATGTAGGCACCTCTTCCCTCATTCACCTTCAAAGAGGAAACCCCCTTCCACCTACTTTCCTCTTTTAAAACCTTAAGCTATGTACCATCTTAACCCTCCAAAATAACCTGATTTCATCCCCACCATACCTTCTTATCAGGATATCCAAGGAAAATTGGGAGAAAAACTATAAAAACAAGGCCAAACTAAAGGAGAAGAGACCTTTACACTAGGAAAAAGATGCCTCCTCCTTAGAAAGAGATGTCCTCTTCCTAAGCCCCCTCTATTCACTCTTTTACTTGCCTTCCTTTGTTTTCCTTTAGGTGTCACTCTATTCCTAAGGTGTGAGGGAGCTCTTCAAGCTACTCCACTCCTGATCTTTTAGTGTATTTGATTCTCCTTTCAAGGTTGGTTCATCTCACCTTTTCTTTTGTTTGATCTTAGGCTTCGCATGCTTTCTTTTGCTTTATCTTCCTCTAATTTTCCTTGCCTTAAAGACTAATATTCAAGTATATTTTTCCTTGAAGTGGTAGGCAAGGGAAGTCATCTTGAATCTAGTTTTTCCCTTTCCCTTTCATTACCTTGAGTTCTCTTTTTAGTTTCCTTAAATTCCAGCCTTGTTCTCTTAGTTTCCCTTGAAATTTTCCTTTTATTCCATTAGAATATCCCTTGAATTTCAAGCATGCTTATTCATGATTGATAGTTGGAACAATTGAAAAAGGATTAGCTTGTAGTTGTGGGTGGGTTAAGATGAAGTGGACTTCATTGTAATAGGATTTTAATTTAGATTTGGATTACATGTATGGGAGCTTTATATTAATGGATTTTGATGTAATTTAATAAAGTTTATTGGAGTTTTCAATTCATGTTAATGTCTAGTAGTTAATAGTTTACATTTTTGAATGTTTTGTTACATTATCTTGATTAGTTCCATGAGTTACACTTTTTATTGAGTGAATGATTCAACTACTATGCTGTTGGAATTTCTTTTCATGGTTGGTTTTGTTTAATTTCTAGCACAATGCACTTTATGCTCACTTGAATTTTCAAAGAACCAATTGGTTCTTTACATTGCTTAGTTAATGTTAAAGTAAGATTTCATGCTTTATGATTTGCAAAGTTGTTGATTAATTAAGATTCAAGTTTTTGCCTTCATTCATAACAGGAAAGCAGTTTAGTAATATTGATATTAATTAGTTTGTTTGCATGTTGTGCTTAGAGTGTAGTTGTTAAAGTTTCGTTTTCCATAAGTTTAAATACATTATTTAGAATATTGAATGGTTAGGGAATTAGTTGTTTAATGCATGTTGCCTTAGGCTAGTTGTTAATTTTATGTTTAAGAAAGTTACTTTAGAAAAGTTGTTTAACTGCACTTTAGGAAAGTCAAAAGATTGAGTTTAGGAAAATCATCAAATTGGAAAATTTCAATTTAGGAAAGTTTTAATTTAGAAATTGCATATTTTAGGCAAGTTTTTAATTTTGGCATGTTTCTAATTTCAGCATAATTTCCCACCCCATAAGTTAATTTTTGATTTTAGATTAGCTTAAATATCTCTTGAATTTTGGCTTGGTTAGATAGTTTAAAGTAGGACCACTAGCATCACATTAGTTAACTCCTCATGGGATAGACCTCACTAGCGTGTTATATTGCAAATAATTCATGCATTTGTGAGTTTTAATTAAAACAACAATAGATTCCTTTAAAAGATATAGATGATAAAAGAAAACTGAGACTTAATTATACTTCTTCACTAAAAAAAATATCTCCCATTCACTATGCTTTGATTCATCCCACAAGAGGCATAAATCGATGAGAGCAACCCTCTCACATAAATAGTGTAAAAGATTAAAAGAAAATTCCTAAAAATATAGTTTTTTAAACTGAATATTAGCTTATAAGAGTCAGACACTTTCCTAACAATGATTTCCTAAACATGGGTGTTTCTTGAACAACACTTTCTAAGCATTGGGTAGTTTTCTAAACCCATTAAAGAAATATTATACATATATTTTACATAGAAGCAGTTTCCTAAATTCCTAACTTCCCATATAAGAAGTTTCCATAGTCTTAGCTGATTTGAAATCTTAACTAGTTAACATATGTTGACCAAGGAAGGCTTCATGAAGACATTTTCACTATAGCAAAGTAGGAAAGTGTTGAGTGAACCATAGGACACCTCCCTTTTGACTGATCTGAACATCCAAGTGTTGTGATTTAAGATATCTATTTCTAGACAATCTAATATATTCATTAATGTTACCAGATTATTTGATAGAATAAAATAAAATAGGGTAAATTGAAATAGTTCACCACTTTACGGATATAGAATTGATCACCACCATAGATAAATAATGTATAATAATATCTTACTACTCCTTGAATACAGAATAGTCACCACCAAAGAGATATAGGACTATGGATAGAACTAGCTCACCACTTTAAGGACATAGAATATTCATCACCTTAAATATATAGAACTAAGCATCTCATCACTCGTAGGTCCCTCCAAGGGAAATAGAAGTCACAAAGAAGGCAAAGATTCTCCAACTCCTTCAATGAAACTAAATGTTCAAAATAATCTATGCTTGATTCAAACTACAAGGGGTATAAATAGATGGGAATTAAACCTCCCAAATAAGCAATTTACAAGGTGTTAGCAACTTTCTAAATATAAGAGTTTCTGGTTTAAGTAGTAACTTCTAAAACTGAGGTACTTTCCTAACATGAGTTTCCTAAATTTGGGTGTTTCCCTAATAACACTTTCTAAGCATTAGGTAGTTTCCTAAACCCCTTGAAGCAACTTTTATACACATATATTATAAATAAGCAAGTTTCTAAACTCCTTATATGATGTGAGATTTTTTTGAGATTCTAAGATAAATGATAGATCAAGGAAGATCAAGCAATAAACAACTAAGATCATCGTCAAACTCTCTTGCATTATGATATTGTGAGTATGATGATCATGGAAGGATGGATGTCTCGAGATTGCATCTTTCAGCCTTGATGAAAGATGCCTCCATAATGGATATCTTGGATTAAAACTTAAGGAACATCTTAGATAGAAGCTCTATATTTACTATTTAAAAAATTGTTCGATGACCATTCAAAGTTTGTTAAATCAAAATATGTCAAAAGCACCTCCTACAAGTTTTTCTTAGTCAAGGGTCAATGGTGTTGACTAGTCAAAGATTCAAGCTATCAAGATTAAGGAAAGTGCTTACATAGGAAGTTAGAGAGTTTAGGAACTTACCAACTTATAAAATATATATTTAGAAGTCATTTGAGTGTATTATGCAATTTCTCAATGTTTAGCAAGTGTTTATTTGGAAACACACTAGTTTAGGAAAGTCTTGTTGGGCAAGTACCTCAAATGTAGAAAGTATTCTTTAGCCTAGGAAACTAGTGTAATTGGGCAATTACTTAATAGAGTTGTACATTACTTATATGGGAGGGTTGTTCTCGTCTATAAATATCTTAAATTTGAATCACACAACACCTTAGATTGCATTATTTGATTGGACATTTTTCAAGGTGGTTAGAGTGTGAATTGCTTATCACATAATAACATTTTCTATATCGCTTAAAGTGGTTCAAGAGTGGTGAGGTGTCTACTTCTGTATCCTAAGGTGTTGAGTGATCTCTATCCTTAAGATGGTTATTTAGTTTTCGAGCCATAATTCTATATCTCTTTGGTGGTGTTTCTGTATCTAAGGAGTGGGGAGCTGTTATTTCTTTTTAGTTTTGTATCTTTTGGTGGTGTTTTTATATTCAAGAGTGGTGAGCCAATCTTTTAAGTGAATTCTACAATGGTGATCATTTTGTATATGTGGAAGAACTAATCTATTATTTGAATTCTGTAGTGGTGAACATTTGTATCCATAGAAAATTTTGTACAAAATTTTCTTTTATTATACAATTTCTATCTCACCCAGTCATCTGGTGTCACTAACTTCCTTTAAAAGAACCTTGATCTTTGTTGATTTGGAATGTTGACTAGTCAACACACCTTGAACAAGGAAGACATTTTTGGAAATGTTTTGACCATGTGCAATTAGGAGTGCTTTGAGTGGACAATGTCTACCATAAGAAGATCTAAAATGTCCATATGAGAAAATCTAAGATGTCCATCATCTTTGAATCCTAAACATCCATTCATTTTGAATCTTAGATGTCCATCCATTGTGATCAAGAGGTTAATTTGTTGAGGGCTCATGACATCCATGTCACTCAAAACACTTTAAGTTAAGACACTTTGATGATCTAGATCATAGATTCCTTGACCGTTCTTATCTTCTTTTGATCCATCATTAATTTGGGAACTTAGGGAAATTCTAATGTTATTCTCCTTAGGTTGAAAGGAACTCATCCCTGAGTTGTATACATCGTTCTCTCCTTTGTATGGTGAAATATTTGCTACATTAAAAGTGTCTAAGACTTCTAATTCTATTGGTAGCTCAACCTTGTATGCATTTTCACCAATTTTCTTCAAAATTTCAAAGAACTTCTTGCTCTTGGCTTGAGTTTAGTGTGTTGTCTTGGAGGAAATCGATCCTTTCTAAAGTATACCCACACCAAATGTCCTTCTTGAAATTTAGGAGATTTTTTGTGCCTATCTACTTATTCTTTATACTTCTCATTTTACCTTTCTATATTTGTTCAAATTTTCTTGTGCATCTTCTTATTTTTCCTTATCTCTCCCCTCAGCATCTCCACTGAAATTATAGGCTAACAACAAGGGTATTAAATTCATTAGACTCAGAAAGATTCTTTCCGTACACAGCTTCAAAAGGACTACATGTAGGTTACTATGGGGACTATTGAAAACAAATTTAGCTTGAGCTAACAACAAATCATATTGGTAAATGTTCTTTTCCCCAAAACTTCACAATAGATTCCTTACACTTCTATTTACAACTTAGTCCAACCATTGGTTTGATGATGATAAGACGAATTGGATTGCAACCAAGTTCCATGCTTTTTTCATAAAGTATGTTAGAAGTGACCCATATACTTGCAATCTTGTTCCAATGTGATAGTTTGAGAATGCCATGAATTTTAACAACATCTCTAATGTACAAGTCCGCCACATTTGAAGCATTAATAATCTTAGCACATGCAATGAAACATGTGATTTTTGAGAAATGATCAATAATTACCATAATTGAATCTTTATTTTATTGCATTCTTGGTGGCCCAATGACAAAGTCCATTTGCTAACCTTTTCCTAAGGAGAGTTAGAAATAGTTTTAGCAGAGTAAATAAACTTGTGTTTTGTTGCTAACTTTTCACTATATGATGCATTCTATAACAAGGCACATGCTTAGAAACATCCTAATGTGTCTTAATAAATACCTATTGAAGTGTAGAAAAGGAAAATACAGGTCAATCCCATGAGAACTCTTTGATAAATGGAGTTAATTGAAATTTAGATCATCTTACATTTACCTATCCAAGAATTCAAGGAAAGAAAGAATTATAATTAAAAATAATGACAAGGAAAGTAAGTAAGAAGTGTAAAGACATAAAGAAAAGAAATAAGTTGACAAGTGTCTAACTTTTGTATAAAAATCACCCAATTAGTTGTTCATGCGTTACAACTTAGTGGTAAATTAGGGTTTTAGACCAAAATTCATAACACATTTATTTTTGACCTAATAACCCAAAAGTTTGATATTTTGTTGGTTCAAAGGCTAATTGGAGATAATCATGTGATTAATGATATTTTTTAGGATTTAATTAAAGTTTTACCTTTTTGTAGGAAGAGAGACGGTGATTCGACGGCCAAGATTGATCGGGATGAAATTAAAGATCAAGCTCAAAATTTTGAGTCAAAGCCTAAAATTCATGAAAATAAAGGTCAAGATCATCTTATGGACAAGCAATGGATGGTGATTAAAGGAGTTAAAGGTGGCCAAAGTGGGCCGATAAAGTAAGCCATGCACTTTCACCACCTTTTGCATGGGTTACGTGTAAACCACCAAGCCATAAGCCATGGACAAGTGACAAGTTAAGGATCCAAGCCTTTCAAGATACTCAAGCCAAGGAATCGAGCCATGAAGCCAAGCTAAGAGAGCCATCTAAGCCAGCCATGAAGCCTAGTCAATGAAGTCCTCAAAGTTAGCCATCAAAGCCATTAGGCTAAGTTAAATGGAAGGCTAGGATTGGAGGAAAACCAAGAGGATTATCCATGATATTATAAGAGATATTTTAAAGAGAATTAAGGAAAAAATCCTTAGGATAAGTTGGTATGTGGACCAATAGGATGAGACCCTTTTATTTTTCATGTTTTTTCATGCTTTTCTCACCTTTTTATCACTTTTCACCTCATCACCAAGTAGCACCACGAATTTGACTTTCCTTTCAAGAGTCCTACTATTCCAAGTCTCCTCCACCTTCCTAAACTCCCATCCTAACCACCCAACCAATCCCCACTTCTTAGGAAATCACTTAGCCAATAAATGTTTTTCCATCTCACCTCTATTTCCTAAGTTTTTCATGCACATGACTTTCCTCTCACCTTTGTTCCTTCTTCATATCTCATTGCTACTTCAACCAACCACCCAACTTCCTATTTTGAATGGTATTCAATGATTTTTGAAGGGTGAGATGCCCCTTCTTAAATTGGTGGCATCTCCCACCTACTCCACTTTCAAAAAGGGCAGCCAAATATCCCTTGTTTCCTCTTTTGAAATGCTAGCTTCTCACCCATCCTAGCCATCCAAAATAACTTGTTTTATTTCCCACCACACCTCATTATTAGGGAACCCTAGAAAAATTAGGAGAAAAACTATAAAAATCCAGCACAAACCTATGTTGAAACAATTTTTACATAAAGGAAAAAGACTCCTCCATAGAAAGGAGATGTCCTCTTCCTAACGCTTCTAGTTTCACTCTTTTGCTTTGAAATTTTCCTTTGGGTGGCTGATACTTCTTCCTAGGGTATTTGATCATCCTTTCAATGGTTGGTTTATCCTTGCTTATCTTTGCTTGATTTTTACTTTCATGCTAATTGTTGCTTTGCTTTCCTTTATTTTTCCTTGATTAAAGATAAGATTCAAGGCTGGTTTTTCCCTTGAAGTGAAAGCTAAGGGAAGTCATCTTGAATCTAGTCTTCCTCTTTTCTTTCCATTGACTTTGAGTTCTCTTTTAAGTTCCTTGAATTCCAGCATTGTTTCTTTAGTTTCTTTTGAGTTTTGCCTTATTTTTCCATTAGAATTTCCTTGAAATCTCAAGCTTGTTGGAGGAGGAATCATTATTGAGATATGGTTTTGGAATTAATTTGAGATAAAACATAATTCTTGCTTTCCAAAATTTGAATGCATCTTTCATGTAATCACTTGTATGCTCACTTGTTGATGATTAATGGAATACTTGATAATTGATGAATGAGCATAATTATTTTTGATTTATTTGTTGCATGTGGAGGATATATGGAGTAAGTTTTTCTTTGTGTTGAAATATCATCAATCAAGAGACCTAAGAAACCATGCATCCAATCTAAAAGTTGAACATATAGTTTTGAAGGCCTTAAGGGTTGAAGTTTTAATGATATTATCAACTTGATTATTCCTTCATAATTCTTTAGTTTCATGCTTCATTCAATCAAGATTGGTTTTGAATAAGTTAATGATTAAGTAAGATCCATGTTGTTGCATTCATTTATGTTAGGAAAAGTAGTTAATTAAGTTGATTTTGTTTAATTGTTGGCATGTTGTTGCTTAGGTTGTTAGTTCTTAAAGTTTCCATTCCATGCATTTAATTGTTTGCTTTAGAAGTTGCATGAATAGGAAAGTAGTTGTTTAATATTTGTTTCCTTAGATTAATTTCTAATTTGTATTTTTAGAAAATTTTCCCTTTAGGAAAGTCCTTAGTTTAGGAAAATCATAAAATTAGAAAGTTTTCAATTAGGAAAGTTTTACTTTTTTAGTAAGTGCATGTTTTAAGAAAGTTTCAATTTTAGCACATTTCTAATTCTTACATAACTTTAATTTCCATTCTTAGTTTAGGTTAAAAGTATTTTGAATTTTGGATGGCTTAGATAGTTTAAAGTAGGGATCACTAGCATATCATCCATTCAACTCCTCTTAGGATCAACCTCACTAGCCTGCTATATTACAATTGATTCATGTGCTGCAAGTTAATTTGAAATAACAACATGTTTTTGGAGCCATTTTTGGGGAGTCATAACGTTTTGTATAGTTCTCCATACTTTAGATTATTTTCCTCTAGTTTAGGTTTTGCTTCATATTTTGCATTTGTTGCTATTTTTCTCAAATTGACCAATTTCTTTGATTTTTGTGTGAGGAAAATTGGCAAAGGAGCTGCATTGATCCTATGGGCCATGGATTCATCAACCTAGATTAGGGTTTATTGCTTTCCTAGATTAAACGGGTTGTAATAATGCATGGCAAGTGTCATTTTTTTTCTTTTCTAAAAATCAAGATTTTTTAGAGAATGAGCGCTACATTTCTACCAAAAATCTTACAAAGTTTCCTCTTTTTTTTGGCATTATGTATTTTGTGCATGCGAATGAGATGTCCTTGATAAACATATTCAAGTCAAATAATAATAAAAAAGCCTTTGTCTCCATCCATCCACATGAATACATAATTTAACTACATATCATTTTAAAAAAATCAAGTTTTTAACTAAACAAAAGAATAGTTTATGATCAGGATCAATCTAGTCACAGCCACACCACCATAATTTCAATTTACATGTCAATTTGTCCATAAAGCAAAGCCATATTAAGTTAAAGTATTACATCAGTTTAGAAGATCATCAACAACATTGTAAACCTATTTGGTATACCTTTTATGTCCTTCTCTTGAGATCTCTAGCACAATCTTCTATTCCCTTTTTCTTATTTTATTTCATTAGGCCTGAGACATTGTTACAATGTCTTAGTAAGCTTGTGCTTGTATAGGTAGTTTCATCATCGAAATATGAAGTTTATGCAGTTTTAAATCCAAAAATGATACATCATCACATGTTATGTAGTTCAGTAAAATATGATTCATAATGAGCAATATAATAAAACTCTAAAATCTCAATCATGCTTTACAAATCAATGTGATGCCAAACTAATTCAAATTATTAGTTTCAATATCCTAGCGTATTGTTTCAAAGAAAAATAGTAATAACATCCTTTGCAAGGTGTTTTACAAAATATGAATAGTTATCACAACTCATGTCATGCATCATCTTAAAGGCATACACATAAGAACTGAATAATGAACCATCATCACAATAAATAGATGAAAAGTATTTAAATCTTAAAATGTTTAAATACAGTCAATGTATCCCAATAAGTATATGTATATATTGATAACACCATCTGAACCTCCTCAAGGCTTTTGCCAGTGTAGTACCACTCGAAATCCAGCTATTTGCCGTTGGTCATAAGGACTCTTTATAGACCTAAAATTCCTAAGGTTCCATGCACCTACACTATCATGCTATATACATATGAATCTCAAAATAATATGGACCCTCTGTGAATGGAGAAGACCTAATGAAGTCAGCAGCTATCACACTGATACCAAGATGGATAGACTTCTTGACTGTGTGCATGGGAAACATGGTATGCAAGGGCATGACTACCCATGATTTCATCGACCTAATTTTGGCCTTTTGCAGACAGGTATGTAACATCCTAGGTTTTTCAAAATTTTATTCATTTTAATTTAAAAAGCAACAAAAATTTCCTTGTTTTTGAAATAGGGATCAGAGTGATATATATAAGTAGATTTAAAACTCACCAACTTCATTCTGAGTGTTACTAAGAAAACATCCACATATGAGTAAAATAATAGTCATCTAACCCTAGGATGGCTAGAGATACATGCCACAGGATCTACCACACAACCACAATTAGAATCACAATCCATTTAAGTAACTTAGGACAATTATGCTACAAGTATCCAAAGTGTTAACAAAAGTCTTAAGTTATGTACAATATTCAAAAAAAGGGGAATCCTATAAATAGATTTCTAACAAAAGTAACTACATCAAAAGGAAGGTTCTTCTCACATGTAAAGTGATCCTAACGCCTTCGCCTTCCTAGTACCCCTCGCTCCTGAACTACCTAGGGTGTCACTTGAAATGTTTAGTTGTAGGGGGTGAGCAAAAGCCAAAGCTCACAGTAGGGTGAGAAACTAATACAAGATGGAACGCCTAAAATAGGTCAAGTAGTAGCATAAGTATAATTATGCACACATACATATAATTTCTAAAAAAGGATTGTTGATGCATGTGCAAGAAAGGTCACTAATATCTATAGCAAGATTTCAAGTTAAACTTACAAATCTGTTAAAATCTATGCTAATCAAACCGATGCCGTTGAACCAAGGCGTAAAATGTCTAATTCACAAATGCATAAAGCCATGCCCACGTCACTGGAAAAAACTGATCGCTCCAATCACAATGGCATATAGTCCTGCCACCCTGGATGAGGTCTAATGCTTGAGACATAACCCACATAAATATCACATAGACTAGACACCTATGCTCGTAGGGCCCTATCATCACCCACAGGCTACTACTGCGGCCTCTATGTCTGCTTGTGGATACCTACATGAACCATAACTCACCGAACCTCATGGGGGCTACCCAGCTATCACTCAGAGCACTTCCCCATGAGAAGATACTCCTATTGCCCGCTGTCTCTATCACAGGGCTAGTATCAAATCATCTCAGAGGTTAGTGCCCAACTACACCTCCTATCATAGGGTCTCAAGACTTATAACACATAGCAGACCTCCAAGACTTACGGCACTCATAGAGAACTAGCCGAGCGATCCAGGACTTAGGGCACTCCCAGAGTGCCTGCTAAAAATATCAATGAAATCCATATCTATAAGGACTTACAACTACTCAAAGAGAGCCTACCTAAGGATCAATAAAACTGCAGCCGTTAGGACTTATGGCCATGCATGGAGTGCTTGCCAAACCCTCGATGAAATTCATGATCATTAGGACTTACATCAGCTCATAGAGTGCCTGCCTAAGTATCTGTAAAACCAAATTAGTGATTTGTAAAAGAAACCTAAGGTTTATGAGGCTTTATCATAGCCCAAGGCCTAGGTGATTAAGCCTAAATAAAGATATTATGAGAGGTTTTGATCTTAGGTTTAATTAAAAATTTTGAATTACTCAAGTTTTAACCCAAGGAAAACTTGGTAATTTCTCATACTTTAGCCTAAATTATCTTTTTACCCTTCCTTTTGTATGTCTTATAAACTCTATTGTATGAATCAACATTATAGTGAACTGGCAAGAAAATTCCATTTAAGGATGCAACTTCATCTTCAAATTTTCCACCTAACGGTAATTTTGTAATTTTCTCATCTTTGGTAAATTTACCTTTGTACCCTTTATTATTTTTAATTATTAAGGGTGAATTACATTACACTTATCATCAGTGAAGTATCCCTAAAATTTGGTTGTGTTTCTAGTTTCACAAGGTTAGATTTTTATTTTATTTTATTTTCTTTGTGTTGGAATTTCAGAGTTCTTAAGAATTCTATGTGAGTCATTCTTGAGATTGGAATTTCATGGAATCCAAAATTTGCAGTTGTCTTCTTCAACCGACCCGAAAACTAACAATTATATACTACTATTTGATCCACTTCCTTTCACCTCCAAGCTTTTAATTTAATGTTCTTTACATGATTCTAATTTAGTTTTCCTTCTTTCCCAACTTATAGCTTCATGCTAATTGTAGTTTGATTTAAGGATTTTTCAGTAGGAAGACATGGCACCATTTCTACATAAACGAACTAAAAAATGGAGCTTATTGGTTTTTCACTTTATAGAGTTCATAAATCCACTCTAAGTGACTATTGCAGAGATTACACTAGCTTCAAACTTCTAATTTTATTTGACAATATTTTAGTATTAACTTGGGTGCCAATCTGGTGCAGAAAATGACACTAGTTTCTTGCTACCATGCATAGGAAATGCGTGACCTTTCTCCATATTTGGCACCCCTAAATAGTAAGAAATCTCTATGGAATTCCATTAAACCTTCGTGCTATTTGAATTTGATGATGTGTTCTTGAAGACCCATCTTCCATTTTGCTCATATTTTGCTTGAATCATGAAATATAAGCTTGGGATTGGGTGCACCTTTCGTGCCTATGTGCAAGAAGAACAGGGTGTAAGAAATCCCAGTTCTTACTTTGTTGTATGAAAAACCTATGAAAATCATTGCAAACATACAACTTGAGTGCATCCATTACAATTTCATACAACAAGGTAGAAAATCCATATACGCCTTTGTAAATAATATAGATTTAAGGGGGTAGTTAGCATGATGAACATCTCTTGTTCATCGTGAACCAGAAATGATGAACAAAATAGAGCATGCTAAATCCTCAATGAAATCAAGATGAATTGGACAACAATAAAGCCTTAAACTTGTCATTCTTACATAAGAAACATGCAATAATACAATGTAAGAAAAAGACCATGAATTTAGGCATGACATGTTCCATTTAAGGTAAACATTCCATGTTTTACAGGCTTACTAGTTCAACATGTAGAAAACTAGTAACATGAAGAGTTTAGAGTGAAATCATGCAATTTTGTGCTTGGCTAATCCAAGCCTATATTAGAATCTCATCCTACATCAAATCCCCTACCTGATGGTGAAGTTAGGATGATTAGATTTTATACTGTCTTCCCTGAATTGCAGATCAATCTATCTCTACATGGTGCTTCAACTCAAGTAGAAAACTCAATGTCCCAGCTTGCCCCTACATCTCCAATGGAGCCTTTCCTCCTCTCCTTTGATTCCTCCACTCATTACTGACTTATATAGACCCTGCCTCTCCCAGCTCCTTCTTCTTCCCCGTTTCTACCTCTCCCAGCCCCTGCATCTCCAAGCCTATATTAGAATCTCATCCTACATCAAATCCCCTACATGATGGTGAAGTTAGGTGTTAAGTATTCAATTTTCATCAAAATACCCCCAATTTAGCATTCAATTAGATCATCTAACCGTTCATATTTGTAAAATTTAGCTTGATTTTGAATTTAACTCCAATTGACCATCCAAACCGTAATTTGTCAAAATCAATGGTCAGATGATCATTAAAGCTCATTAGATGACTAATGTACAGTTCAGATGATTCTAATTTAGTCTTTTCTTTTGCAGATCAACCAAAAGATGCATGGACGGCTACAATTAAAAGTTAACGGTATAGATCATCTTAAAGAGGATTGGATGGACTAGATCACCCATGGAGATGGATGGAATAGAAATCATGGACAAAATGAAAATAACATGGAAAAGGTAATTTGGAGGAGTTTCCAAAAGGAGTACCCAAATTAGCAAGGAGCAAAAGGCAACCCATTCCCCCACTTCTTTCCTTCCTTATTTGTTCTCTTTCCTTTCCACTTTACTCTCACATTCTTTCTCTTCTCTCCCCCTCTTCCCACATCTCCCATTCTCCTCCTTTCTTTTCTTCTCTCCAACCTTCCTCTCCTCCAGACTCTCTCTTTCTTTCTCCCTCTATTCTCCTCTCCCTCGCCTGCCTCTTCTCCTCCATTCTCCCTTCCCCTAGACCATACAAGCAGTCCCATCACCCTCTCCTCCTACCTCTCTTCTGTCTGCACAACCCAGGCAACACCCCCTACCACACCCTCTTTCTCTAGTTCTTCTCTTTCCCCCCTTCTCCTCTCTTCCTTCTTTCTTGTTCACGCTCTTTCTCCCTCTCTATCATGCCTCGCACCTCTCTCCCTAGCGACGCTAGATAGTCCGGCCAGGCCTGATAGATCGGCTAGGCCAGACACTCCCAGTCACCCGATTTCCCTCCCTGTCTCTGCTCCAATTTTGTTTGTCTTCAGGCAGAATCCCACTCTGCAAGTTAGACTAAACTATGCCGGAAAACTCCTCTGTCCACTGCGGCATCCTTCCCGGCTCCTCACCTTTGCTCCTCTCTCTCTCTCTCTCTCTCTCTCTCTCTCTCTCTCTCTCTCTCTCTCTCTCTCTCTCTCTCTCTCTCTCTCTCTCTCTCATTTTCGCTCCCACATTCACCCGAATTCTCTCCTCTCTCTTCTTTGTCTTCAGGGCACGACGCCTTTGCTAGCCAGCTCTCTTGTCCAAAACTGCTCCATCGTCTCTGGCACTCCCCATCTCCTCCGTCAACGACCGGATCAAGTTGCACAACTCATTGTTTGTGTTGGGCCCATCTCCGGCCTTTTCTCATGGTCGGACGGTCCAAGACTGGAAACCCGAAACGGGTTTCCAAGTTTTTCCCTCCTTCCCTTCTTCCTCTCTTCCCTTTCTTCTTTCTCTTCTCTCTTCTCCATTTCTTCCTTTTTCATTGGGGTTTTTCGTCTGGTTTTCCTCTCAAAAACTAGATTTGTATCAAATTCTGATTTTGCCCTTGCCTTTTGGCATCCAATTACATTTCTGTCCTTTCTCGTTAATTCCATCTATGTCCCGTGGTATTCCGGTTTTCTTTTATCTGCATTTTTCTTATCCAGGAATGGATCCATCTAAATCAGATCATTTAAGGCTCAACCTAATCAACGGGTTAGCCTTAATTAAAACAAAATCTTCAATTTATCCTTCGTGACTTGGCGGATTTCAAATTAATTTTACAGAGTCATTCCTAGGAAACCCCTAAACATAATCAATGCTTTTGATCTTAGATCTAAAATTCAGAAATCAATCTGAATCGTCCAAATCTTGAAATTACAATTTAGCCCAAATCTTGACCATTTTGAAGAATCTGTCAAATCCAACCGGTGGATCACTAATCAAGGATGTGATGAAGACATATATGAAGGTTGATCATCTCTTAGGACATCAGAATTGGAGATTTTGATAGTGTTTGATCTAGGAAAGTAGGTTTTTCTTGTTATTTGATTTTATTTGTTTTATTTCAGAACTAGAAATTCTATACTTTTGAGAAGTTGATTAGATCTGAACATTGATTCTCATGTCAATAATTTTAGTAATTTTGAGTGATTTCTTTTTAATTTTACATAATTAAATTTTATTAAAATTCTTACTTTTTAAGTCAAGTCCTCATGAGATCGACCCATACTTGCATAAGCTACACTACAATAGCCCGTGTACTTATGATTAAATGATCAATAAGTTTTTGGCGCCGTTACAGGGGACTTGGAAAGGAGTTTTCATAAAATTTAATTAAAAAATAAAAAAATAAAAAATTTAGGAATTTCCATTTTTAGCATTTTAGAAAATTTTAGGTGCATTTTTCAATTATTTTTAGGGCATAATCACCTTGTTTCCTAAATTTGGTACTAATTTTTAATTTTATTTTTCAGGAAATTGGAAAGTAGAGGAATTGGACAAGTGGATCTTCACCAAAATGGAAATTTCCTTGCTTTCCTAGAATAGGACTTTATTTTTTCTTTTGAGTGAATCTTGTAGTGAGGATCCTTGTAAATTGCAATTTTCATTTTAAAATTTAAAGGGTTGTATAATACAGGGCGAGTGTGGGATAAGGTAGCCCACACTTGATCTTCATCAAAAACCCGACTGTAAGTTTCCTCACTCATTTATTTTCTAGATTAGACTTTGCGAATAATTTGCATTGTTTGGTAGTGTAATTCATATAGACATCATCTTTTATAATTGTTGCATTTTAGGATTTTACATTAGTTTATTGCTTTTGATTGCATTCTTAGGGCACGTTTAATGCTTTAAGGTGATTTATATGCTGATTGAATTGCCATGGTGTGTGAAAATTAATTAGTAAGGGCACCCTACCCCCATAAGATCAAGGGTGGATTTCATCACCACCTCTTGGCCCACTTAGGATAATCACCTCAAGCGTGCAACCCTTCCTTTCATATTAATTTAAAATCAATCAGAAGAGACCTACAGGGCCATCACATGCTCGTAGGAGCCTCTTAATAGGACACGATTTACTGTCACTCCAGTGGTTTTTGATCACTGTGGTTATTGGGGGTTATATAATAGAGCTTCGCTCTTCCCCCACCTCCTGTTGACGTTTGTTGAAGTCTAAATGCCTCCTTACACGAGGGTTGTATTAACCACTTTGGTTAGAACCTAATTGGTAAGTAGTAATTAACTCTTAAAGAGAGGAGGAGCGTTAGATTAGGCTAATTAAAAGCATCGTCCCCACAGAAAATAAAAATATTGTTGCTTATTACCCTTAGGACTATTTGAGTGTGCCCTTTTGTTTGCGCATCATTCTAGAAGTTAGGTTGCATCATTTAAGTTACTTTTTTCAAAAAAAAAAAAAACAACAACAACAACAAAAACAAACAAAACAAACAAACAAAAAAGAAAAAAGAAAAGAAAGAAAGAAAGAAAAGAAAGAAAAGACATGATCAATTGCACCTAATGAATAATTTAAACGCTGATCAAAAGAGTAATTTACACCACAACATTAATAGAGAAGATATTTCTCCATGGAGAAACAATCCACTCTTTAATGATGATGAACCACCTTTCATCTTGGATAATGATGATGTTTCTTCATGGACGAGTAATCCTCTCTTTGATGCTGATGATCCTCCACCTCTATTTAATGATGATATACATCAATGGAGGAATCATTCTCAACCACATGGAAATAGGAGAAAGGCACAACATAAAACACATGAGGATAATTGGCATAACCAAAATCCTTATGGGAAGACACTAAGAGACTATTTACAGCCTAATTATACCAGCACACTTTCATGTATACTTTTACCTCCAAATGCTGGTATGATTAAATTAAAGGTGGGAGTAATTCAATTACTTCCCAAATTCTATGGGTTGGATAGTGAGAGTCTTTACATGCATTTAAAAGAATTCAATGAAGTATGCATGACCCAATATACACAAAACATTGAATTAGATATGGTAAGACTCAAACTATTTTCTTTTCCCTTAAAAGAAAAAGCTAAGATGTGGTTTCATTCACTGCCATCAAGTTCCATACAATCATGGGAAGAAATGACTAGGAAGTTCTTGAATAAGTTCTTTCCTATACATAAGACAAATGCTCTCTGTCAAAATATAATGAATTTTACCTAGAAAAATAATGAAACTTTTTATCAATGCTGGGAAAGATTTAAGGAATTATTGTTAACTTGTCCACATCATGGATACGAACTTTGGCATATCATTAGCTTCTTTTATGAAGGACTTAAATATGATATGCGTGAGTTTGTTGAAATGATGTGCAATGGTAATTTCTTAAACAAACAACCTAAAGAGGCGCAAGAGTATTTGGAATGGTTGGCAGAGAGTGCACAAACTTGGGCTGATTCAGAAAAAGTAGGTTTTTCAAACAAGCCTAAGTCCACCACCACATCTTCTAAGGGAGAAATATATGCTACGACTGACGAAGATGATATGAAAATAGCATCCGTAGATAGAACAGTTGAGGCCATGGAAATGGAAAAATGTCCCTCTAAGGAATGTCCCATTGCTCCTGCACTTCAGGATGCATTCCATGAACAAACTCATTCTTATGAGCAACATTTTTCCCCATCCGTAGAGACATATAATTCCAAATGGAGTAATCATTCTACTATTAGAAATGAATATAAGGCTAATGTCTCACAGAAGTCCCAACATCAACCCTATCACCTCAAAGGACCACTTGCTCCTAGACCTTACCTTCCTCCACATAAGAGGAAAGTGAAGGATAAATT